>JAVGVS010000071.1:220000-431116 GCA_032718565.1 Distichodus sexfasciatus
AAGCACTGCGGGACGTAGAAGTGCTGCCAAATAAAGGCCTGCTGCATTATAGTTTTAGACTGATCCTGAGTTACTGGTAGACTCACTCCTGGGTTTCTGATCTATTTTTCAGAAGGTTTGGGCCTTTGTTATACCAGCCTTCCGCAGTACTTTTTAGATAGCCAGATAGCCAACAGTATCTTACACTGCCTTACATGAGCATTGTTCAAATGTCAGACTGAATATTGAGTAGTTGAAGTATATTCAACACTTAAAAAAGAATGACAGTGCATTGGGACGTTAATGATGGAACAAAGATGTTCCAAAGTTCTTTCCTACTGCATTGCTGCAGATGGCGTTCCGGTGCTGGTTCCAGGTTTGGGACAGGTGCCATGTTTTTTCCATCAAAAATGTGTTCTAAACCTACAGCAAAGCTTTGCTCGTCTTGAAACAAGAACTCATGAAAAAAGACAATTTCCTAAAGTGGAACTTTTACCTCATTTCCACATCACCAGTGCTGGTGCCGTTCTGGTGCCAGGTCCCAGTTTTGAAATAGTGGCTTTTTTGAGGTGGTTCCCAATTTGGAACTGACCAACACCAAAATTTAGCTTGGGGCAGTTGATAACGTAACATTAGGGTGTTCGCCTGTAATCGGACAGTCGCCGGATTGAATTCCAGGACCGGTAAAGGTCTGGTCACTGAGGTACTCATGAGCAAGGTATCATCCGAAAGTACTGCTCTTTGGGCGATGCCCATGTTAGCTGCCCATTGCTGCTTCACGGGTGGGTCAAATGAAGAGGTCACATTTCATTATGGTGCACTGTGTGCTGTGCTGTGGTGTGTTCACAATGACAAATAATCACTCACTTTCACTTTCAGTTTAAAGTCAAGGGGCCTAAGCTTTAGAGAGAGAGAGCTGCCTTTCAACATGATTGCAATTAAGCATTAGAGAAACGTCCCCAGGAAGCATGTGGTTGGTCACGGTTTTTGAAACAACACCAAAACTTTGCTGTGATTGCTTTGCAATGATGGAAAGAAGAAATCACAATTTTCCTAAAATTTAGGGACTGTTACTTGTTTTCTGCTGCACCAGTGCTGGAACTGGGGTCACGTGTTGCCACCATAGACAAAAATGGTGCAAGTGCCACAAAATCTCAAAACTGGTGTTGTTCACAATTTGGAACCTGAAAAAAGTTGTGAATTAGCACCAGTCGGCTCCAAATCAACACCAAAACTTTGCTGGTCTGGAACCAAGAACTTGTGATGTCTCAATGATGGGAAGAATTCATCATAATTTTGTAAAGTTTATGGACCTAAAGTTAAGAGAGAGAGAAAGCGAGAGCTGTAGTTCTACATGAATGCAATTAAGCATTAGGGAAACGTCTCCAGGAAGCACGTGGCCTGTTAAAGTGAAGAAATCAGATGGAAGATAGACTTGTTCCATTGCTAATACCAGCCTTTGTGGGGATTTAATTAATTTGCCGCGTGAGATTACGCCTCGCCGGCGCTCCGATAATGGCTGGCATCTAAACGCTTTGCTATTATTGCCATTATAGGATTCAATTTTACCCTCCACTTCCTCCAGCCCGTTCCGGCGGCCCCGCGCCCAAAACAAACCCAACGGCGGCATTTACCTTTTCCGCATTCGACAAATTCCCGCCAACGCCGAGCGGACTCCGCTGATTAGATAGATTCATTTTCCCAGACATGTCAATAAATCTGTTTTACGGCCCTGTGCGCTGTAGCACAACAACCCGAGTCTCTCCCTCTTGCCGGGCTGAGTGCCGTTTGGACTGTCTAATGTGCTCCTTTGTAAAAGCTGCGCTTGGCTAATGGGGGGGCCTTTAACCGGTTCCCACTTAACCCCTTCTCACTTGTCTGCAAGCACACAGAGCTGGTGAATCTCAGTAGACGGCTCTTTGAGAAATATTGACTCTCGTGTTTGTTGTGAACCTTTAGAAATGTGTGTAACCAAGCGAGAACTGAGCATGCCTCTGTTTGTTTGATCTGAAAGGTCTCGCTGGATGTGAACTCACGCGAAAGCCTACATGAGGGAGGTTCGGGTGCATTAAGACATGTGTGTTTGTGTGCGTGTGTGTGTGTATTCTTGCATTTAGCTCTTTGAGGGGCCCGAATGTCCTCATGCAGACTGTAAAAAAATGCAAATCTTTTAGCATTTTGTACAAAGCAACTACAACGCAAGTCAATGCAGATCCTCTGTCAAGCCAGCAATGCAATAGCCCATGTGTGTATGCTTGTGATTTTTTGCGTGTGATTCCACTCGTCACTGAGATTTGTTTGTCTTGAGTACTGCCAAGCAGATGAAGGCTCATCTGGAGTCAGGGATTACAGAGTTCATACAAAGCCAACTTTGATTATTTGGATTAATGTCGCTTCTGCTCCCCCGAAGAATCTTTGTTTCCTGTCTGGCATAAGCCAAAAGATATTGGTTTTTTTTAGCTCTGAGAGGAAATTGCTGTGTGCGTCCATTCAATCTGATGAAGTAATCATTCCGAAAGTCTGTCTTAAATGATCCTTCGTCGTTCTGCCAATCAATCACTTTCTGCCAAGGGTTATCCACTTCAGAGCCCATTTGCTCAGCCCCTGGACCTTGGCACAGACGTGAGTTATTCTAAACGTGAATTGGGACGTGGGATAAATTTGATTTGACAACGTCTTATCAAAGAGCTCCATCTGACTGATTGAATTCATTCGGGTCTTTGCAGCAGCCGCGGCGTTCGGCATTTGCATATTTTGAGTCATCGCGTAATTACATATAACATGTTAGTTACATGCTAATTGCTACGTATCCACTTATTATGCCATTAACAGTGGGGAATTAAGTCTAATTCCAGGCCTTTTTCACTGCGAGACCTCCACATCAGACGTATCCAAGGAAACCGGGGCTGAGGCAGCCACCAGGCCAATTTGGGGTAATTAGCGCTTGGTTCGGTACAGAAGGTTAACAGCAGTCCTGCCCAAATACAAGCCTGTCTCAAAAGAGGCCTATTAGTGATGAGCACAAGCTGTGTTTTTTAAAAAAATGTCGCTTTTACAGGCCCTGTACACATGTAGGCAGGTATTTATTCAAAATATGCATGTTAGTGCATTAGCAACTAACATAGTGTACATTAGCAGCTAACACATTATACATTAACAACTGATTTAATGTATGCTAGCAACTAACATAGTGTTCGCTAGCAACTAACATAGTGTACATTATCAACTAAGACAGTGTACATTATCAACTAACTTAGTGTACATAAGCAACCAACATAGTGTACATTAGCAACTAACATAGTGCACATTAACAACTAACATAGTACACATTAGCAACTAATATAGTGTACATTAGCAACTAACATAGTACACATTAGCAACTAATATAGTGTACATTAGCAACTAACACAGTGCACATTAGCAACTAACATATGCACATTAGCAACTAATATAGTGCACAATGGCAAGTAACATAGAGTACGTTAACTAACATAGTGCACATTAGCAACTAATATAGTGTACATTAGGAACTAACATAGTGTACACTAGCAACTAACATAATGTACACTAGAAACTAACATAGTGCACATTAGCAACTAACATAGTGTACACTAGCAAATAACACAGTGCACATTAGCAACTAACATAGTGTACACTAGCAAATAACACAGTGCACATTAGCAACTAACATAGTGTACACTAGCAACTAACACAGTGCACATTAGCAACTAACATAGTGTACATTAGCAACTAACACAGTGCACATTAGCAACTAACACTGTGCACATTAGCAACTAACATAGTGTACATTAGCAACTAATACAGTGCACATTAGCAACTAACATAGTGTATATTAGCAACTAACACAGTGTACATTAGCAACTAACACAGTGCACATTAGCAACTAACATAGTGTACACTAGCAACTAACATAGTGCACATTAGCAACTAACATAGTGTACACTAGCAACTAACATAGTGTACATTAGCAACTAACATAGTGTACACTAGCAACTAACATAGTGTACACTAGCAACTAACATAGTGTACATTAGCAACTAACATAGTGTACATTAGCAACTAACATAGTGTACATTAGCAACTCAAATAGTGTACATTAGCAACTAACATAGTGTACATTAGCAACTAACATAGTGTACTCTAGCAACTAACAGTTCACATTAGCAAGTAACATAGTGTAAGTTAGCATGTTAGCAACTATGCCTTTACAGCGTGAGGCTTTCTGGATTTTTACATTAGACACGTTGTCCCCTAGAGGACTTAATGAAGACTTTGATATTTGTCCATTTCTTTGAACTATGATGTCTATACATATGGGTGGGTGTTTCTCTTTATGTATACAAAATATCAAAGGTTTTGGTGTGATTATTTTATTTTAATTTATTTGATGTATACTTGCAGATACAAAATTAAGTGTTTTTTGAATTGTACATTAACATGATGTTGTTGTATTTTGCATATTTTTGGGTGTTGATTTAGTGTAGGTGTTGATGTAGTGGCTAGTAATATGGTGTTTTGGTCATGTGACTCTGATCACCTGGAGATAAGATTTGGCACATTAGTAGTCAATTTGTCTGATGAAGAGCGGGAATGCTCGAAACGTCACATACGCTATGCGAAAGTGGTTTTAATAATAAACATTTTTGATATATTTTTGGAGCGTAGGTGTTGCCGACTTTAATTTATATTTTTCAACTATGCCTTTGGGAAACACACCCCTAGATAAGAGCATCTGCTAAATACCTTAACTGCAAATACGAGGGGTGGATAATTGAGAGAGAACATGGACAGCGTATCCAGACTCAAGATCCAGCACCTACATCATTTTATCTACATTTAACGTGAGGAAGTTGGTATTATAGCAGTTGGGGAGTTGGCCCCCCCATGATGGGAATTAGCTGGTTCAAGTTCCATACTGGAAAAGGTACCACTGATGTACTTCATGACCAAGGTATCGTCCCCAAGCACTGCTCTGCGGATGCTGCCGAAAAAGTTGTCCGGCTCCTTCACAGGTGGGTCAAAATGCACAGGTTCAAAAGATCAACACGAGAGCTCATAATTATAGGAACGTTTCTCATAATTGAGGTCCTGATCCTGCATTGCCCCCAAACTGTCATTCTACGGCTGCTTCTTTTGTTTTCATAAAAAATGTCACTTTTAAGCCAAGACATATTCTGTCCCTAGAGCTGCGCCCTCGAATTTAATCGCCTCGAATCCAAGTCGGAATTTTTTCCTGACGCGTTTTCTCCACCTGACTGAGTGATTTAAACGGCGAAGCGAGACGCAGTGTTATGACACTCTACAGCCGTGCAGGTGGAGTAATGTCAGCGCTGCAGCGCCGGCAGATTATCACATGTCCTCGCAAAAGTTATGAGCTTGTAAAGCATATGAGGTCAGTAAATTATTGCATGTGTGTGTGTTGAAAAGAGGAGGAGAGGAGGAGGAGGAAGATGGGTCATTAATTACAAGATACCTTCTCCGGAGGCCGGCGAGAGCTCTGATGAGCTCCCCGTGTTAACGTAGCGCGCATGATTAACGCCACTGAATTCCCCCTTAACGTGTGACGTCCATCATCTGATTTGAGCAGGCGGATGTTTATTCATTAGCATATACCTCTTAACACCGTTCCTGTCAGGGTTCCGTCGCTAGAAAAGAGAGAAAGGGGGAAAGACAGAGAGGAGGGAGAGGGAGAGAGAGAAGAGATGGCTTGCAAATTGGCATAGAATAAAATTATAATGATTGGTTTTGACTCTCAGGATTAACTAGAAGGCCATTTGTATGGAGTCCCAAAGCTCGAACGAGATCAAAATACGTGGCCGGCAAAGAACGGATGGAACGATGAGAACAAGAAAAAAGGATGGCTCTTTAGTTTCTCTATTTTATACTTTTGTAAATTATATATATATATATATATATATATATATATATATATATATATATATATATATATATATATATATATATATATATATATATTCATCCTGTTCACTCCACCCCCTTTACAAGCAAAAAACACAATTATGCTCAAACTAAAAGAATATTTAACACACTAACAAATAGTGGTGGGAACTAATAAGATTTGATCAATATCAGTGCCATTGTTGATTCTGTCTATCAATCCAATTCCTTATCGATTCTCTTATCGATTCCTCAGTCGTTTTTTGAGTGTGTAAAGGTAGTTCTACACGGTAGTTCTACACCAAAAGCAACCATTTTATTTTCCCCAAAATGATGTCCACTCAAGACTGTGAACATCAACACATTCATATTCATATTCAGAGTTTTTATTCTGCAGAGACATTCTATGGCTTAGTACTATGAAGAAAAATAAGGTTGGTGCAGGTGGAAACACTTCTTTATACATTTGGAATCCATCTGGAAATTGAATAAAATTTTTTCATAAAAATAATGCATTTTTCTATATTTATTTTTTACTCTAACATTATAGAATGGAAAGAAATATTTTCTGATTAATGAAAAATGAAGAAATACTGAAGTTGTGGCCATTTTTGAGCATTTGACCTCATTTTGGACTATAACTCATTTTTGACTCATTTCTGGGAGAGAAGTACATTTTGTCATGAGGGCGTTCCATATGAGAGCGCTGTGAACGCGTGTCAGGAATAAATAAACATCAAGTAAACAACTGTACTGTGAGTAGAACACTGGTTGTTTTTGCTATTTATCAGCTAAAATATAAGTTTTGTCTGTAATAATGGGAAGATTGAACTAAACTGGAAGGTTTTAGTGAATGTTGGACTTCCCTGTGAGAGTCGTGCGCGAAAAATATCATTTATGCGTCATAAAGGTCAAGTCGCAGACAGCGAGATGTAATTTAATGCGACCCAAAAACTTAGGGAAAACCTGGAATACGCGGTGCTGGGAAATGAGAGGATCGTTAGGAAGAATTGATAATGTTGGAGGTGTACAATTCTGATGCAATTAATCAACTGGAATTTGTGTTTTCCATTCCCGCCCCTACTAACAAATATACACAATTATAATAAATACCAAAATTACACTATATTGTCAAAAATATTGGGACACCTGCCTTTCCACACACATGAATTTAATGGTCCCATTCTTAATCCATAGGCTGTAATATGGAGTTGTTTCACCCTTTCCCATTATAACAGCTTCAACTCTTCTGGGAAGGCTGTCCACAAGCTTTAGGAGTGTGTTTTCATCATTCTTCCAGAAGAGCATTTGTGAAGTCAGCCGCTGATGTTGGACCAGAGCTGTACTATGTTCTCAAGACTTTCTTTTGTTGGACTGAACAGTGTGTAGAGTAGCAGGAGAGACAGAAACACACACACACACACACACACACACACACACAGATTAATTGCATTGCAAGAGGGTTGCCATTGATTATTGTCCAGCAGGGAATTGTATAGGATCCTCTATAATCTTTGGAGGTGAAATGGGAAATCTCTAGACTCTCTATAAAACAACACCACACCAATTTAAAAAGTACGTCATTCCTGACCTCAGACAACACCTCATGCTGTATATCCTACTGAAGAAACCAACAGAGTGGAATACATATAAAAACATATAAAATAATTTCTGAAATGTGACCCTCCACGGCAAAACCAGTCGCTTGTCGCCAGTTTTCAAAATTGAGTTATTATGTTTCATGAAAGGGCATAAACCAACCTTCAAAACGATACCTATATCGAATGAATCAGACATATGACTGAGATATCAACATTCAAAGGAGTCGGGTTTCTCCTGTCACGCCAAGTGAGAAACGGAGAAATCTGCCTTTGAAGTTGACTTTCGCCGTAGCACTCACAGACGCTTGGTGCGGTCGCGGCGACGTTTGTATTTACGGTAGCCTACGCTGCATTCACAGCCACACGGACAGCCTACCTGCGTTAGGTTAACTGAACTCGGGAGACGAAGATGGATTCCGGAGAAATATCTTCACGCTAGTCAACCAGTGGATTTACCGTAAATATTGAAGTAGAGCGGTCAAAACAGAAACTTTTAACATTCTGCTGGAATTGAATTCCTCACCTCAAGAAAGTCACGTTTTTAGGATGGAAAGGGTAAGTTTTTCAGCCAAATTTATTCACAACAGTACAGTATAGACCTTCCACTGTTTCAAAACACTAAAAACTAAAAATCCAAAATTTTACCCCACGCAACATAAACGGTCATTTTTCTTGGAAACCTCCGTTGCGACAAGCGTCTGGTTTTGCTGTGGAGGGTCACAAATTGTAGAAAATATCCAACATGATTGTGTGTTTTTTATGGTTGGAATTGTGATGTGTAACAAGGCAGCAATATTTCACACTTGAATAATGTGTTCTATGAGTATTAAATCAGAGACTCCATCATCTGGGACCAGCTGGACCTCTTTCGGACCATATGGACTTTAGCCGAACCCAAATTCAAACTAATTTTAGCTTAATGTTGTTGAGTGGATCTTAGCAAGCGGCCACAGCAACGTCTCGGGATTCGAAAACGTCTTTTGGATTGTTTTCATATTGTCACTTCTTAAAAAATGATTAATTAACGATAAATCTTGAAGTTATGTTTACTTGTGCATTAAATATTTGTGCACCTCGGTCACCCAGAGGAGGATGGGGTCCTCTTCTGAGTCTTGGTTCCTCTCAAGGTTTCTTCCTGCTACAGGGAGATTTTCCTTGCCACTGTCGCCTCAGGCTTGCTTGTTGTAAGTTTGAGTTAGTTAAATGTGAAGTGCTTTGTGACAATGACTGTTGTTAAGAGCGCTATATAAATTGAACTGAATTGAACTGAAAGAATCTGCATTGTAGGCTGCAAATAGGGTGCTAGAGTGTGAATCAGTTTCATCATAATGTAATGATATAAATTCAAAGGACAATGAAAATGAAAAATTAAAAGACAAAGAGTGTCCTTTATTTGCAGTCACACAATCACACCCAAAAGCACTAGTTCAAAGGACAGAAGGCAAGGACAAGAGTCTTATTTTTTTGCTATTTGCACTGGGGTGTGCATGGAAAAAATATAGCTAATATAAAAATATAGTTTATATAAAAATATAGCAGAGGCACATTGGTTAGCGCCTGCCCAGGGTTGGTCCCCACCTTGCACCCCCCATTGTTCCCAGGACCGGCTCTGGTCCCACCCACGACCCCAGTTGGGATTAAGAGGTTCGGATAATGAAAGAATGAATGAATGAATGAAACTATAATATTGTAAAAACGAAAAAGTTATTTCATATGTTTACACGCTGAAATAAGAATTTATTGGAACTGTGTTTGAACTGTACTTGTTTTCAGCCTTGAATGTATTGTGAGTGCATCTAACCCTGAGCCTGAACTGTCTATAGAACCAAAGTGTACCTCACTGGTGTTGTTGCACCTCTGTATCATTAATTATAAACATGAGGTTACAAGGTTGAATTCTTCAGAAACTTTGTGTATTGAGTTTTACAAAAGCTACATTGCTAATAAAAAACATGAATTTACAGTCATGACCTTAAACCGTGTAAAACTTATATAAAAACCTGCACAAAAATAATATATATTCTGTAATTAAGGTTGCATTTTAATTAAGGGAGTATTTTCATACCTAAGATAACTTTTTAACACACATAAAGTATGTGTTTAATTGTTCCTAAATGTCCTACTTCTGTAGTCAGGTGAGTCACATTGCGTCCAATTATACTTCTAGACCGACATAGAAAAAGAAATCTTTAACACATAAAAGGTCCTTCTAATGTAACTGTCAGTTTGATATATGCAACTCACTCTCTTTCCGTCTCTCTCTGTCACTTTCCCATCTTGTCTTATGGGCTCCAAAGGTGCATCAAAACGACAGTCTCACAGTCCATCAAGGCAAATATACCTGTTACAAGAAATTACAATGTCACATAACCCATTTATACATCAAGGCCCCCTGGTCAATAAATCTTTTACACAATACGAACACGGTTCATGCACATTTTTTATTTCTAGTGCATTTTCCACCACGTTGTAGCAGTGGAACTCCCCGGAAGAATGTCTACAATTACAGCCAACACACACTTTTACTTCAACTTCGGCAGAGGGGAGGAATTATCAGAAGCGCGCAGAGAAAATAACACACTGTCTAAAAGGCAAAGTTTATAATAAGGGATTGTGCTATTTGCATTTCACCGCATGCCAGCGAACTCCACTCCACCTGCATAAATGAATAGGATTATCTCGGCTCCAGCGTATCACTATAACCAGGGTTTGCCAGTGCCAATCAGCAAGAGAAAGTCATTATATCAATTCCCATTCAAATCATGCTGCCTCCACCTCCCCACAAAACAGCTATGTGTGGATGAGTAGACAAAATTAGCTTTGCTTAAGTTCACTGCCAAATATGGCGCTCAATACTTACTGGAAATCAGGGCTCCAAGTCTTATTTATAATGAACAATATATACTTGGACTCTGCTGGTCTTTTGAGCCTCAGACTTAACGTTTGTGTAAAAAAGTGAAATAAAAATATTCCAACCTGTCACATCCCTGTCAGAGATTCCAAACCAATATGGAGATTAAAATAACGTGCAATAATTGCAAATGTCATGAAATTAATGAGTTAGATATCTCTCCGCGTGACAACTTTAAACCTTTGCCATGATATTCATTCATTCATTCATTATCTGAACCGTTTAATCCCAGCTGGGGCAACACGGCGACCGGAGGCTTTCCTGGGAACTACAGGCGCAAGGTAGGGTCCAACCCTGGGCAGGCACCAACGTACCGCAGCGCACACACAGTCACACAAGCACACTCACATTCAGACCATATGGGGCCAAAAAGAGGCAAATGCTGGGAAAAAGAAAGAAGGAGAATAAATATTATGGAGAATATGGAGATAACGAGGACATGACACTATTTCTCCCATCTTCCTCACCAAAAATATAGGGTAAAGCTTAATGAAGAACAGGAAAATACTTAGAAAGATCAGGACAAAAATCTACCAGCACAAACTAATGACTGAAAAACATTAGCAGGTCCTTAATTTAATCTGGTCCATAGAGACCCAGTTTACTTGTGATCTTTTTACAGTAATTAGCTGGTGGCCGAGGGTTAGAGAGATTTTATCATGGATAAGTAGAGCCAGGCATGACCTGAAGCTGAGTATATTCATCAAAATTCATATCCTACCAAATGCCCTTTAATCACGAAAAAATAACTGAAACACATGGCCTGGAGTGACTTATTGCTTTCATAAATAGGATGTAGATACAATAAAACATACTAATGATAAATAATTCAATTCATTTATTATTAATAATGATCGATGTAAACAAGTCTTCCTGCAAGATACAATAGCATTCAAATGTCTTGAGTGGCCCTCAGAAGAAGATCAAGAATCTTTTGTTTTTTTATGCATTCTTAAGCAACAGTATTGATATTTATAACAGCAAAATATGAATAAATGATGATGGCTCAAGACTTTTGTCATCCATTGATGTTATTATGGTTGCTAAGCAACAGGCAGTGATGCCGTGATAGATTTCACATTTTTCATTAGCATGAGAGGAGCTTGGCTAGTTTTTAAAATGATGCAGCTTTTTGAGTTCGTTTTTCAGCAGGCAACAATTAAGCTAAACCACAGCTATTTTTGACCCCCAGAGAGCAGGAGCGCCTGAGCAACATCATTTTCATGCAACTCTGGGCGCATTAGCAGATCTTTAAATAATAAAAGTAACTACAGAAAATATAATTTCTAAATTGCAGGATGGGTACATTGGACACATCTCTCATTACTGCGTAGCGGCCCCTGCCCGGCTTTAATATAGTTTAGCAAATGGAACACAACTGGCTGATTTGGAGCGTTGCCCAAGCTTGTAAAACTCTACTTTATATATTAGGCTGTGTTTTGGACATAATTGTGCTGTTTTGGTGCCAAACACTTTTTGAAAACCAGGTGCACACTATACCAGTTGTTACACAGCACAAGATGTTTCCATTCATTTCATTAAATGCAGATTTTTTAATTCCTGGAAAGTTCTAGAGTGAAGAGTTATAAATGGAAATATATTACATGACAATTTGACATTGTGGTATAGACATAGACATAGATCAACATGTTGGGTCTCTTTTAACAATCAGCAGGAAAATAATCTCAAAACATTTTCTTGCTAATAACAGAGCTGAAAAGGGTGTAACGATACATTGATCTACATTGATCTGCACTGATATATCGATTCAATGATCAGCGAGCCCCAATCATCAGTCATTTAATCAAACATTGATCAGACCTCACACATATTATAACGTCACTTTATATGCAACAGGAGGTTTATTTGTACTAAGAGAGTTTATATTGAGTTGTTTAGATCATATTGTAGCTGTGAATGGAAGTGATGGTGTTAAATCAGCACATGATATTCTCTCATATTGATCGCTGGCTCCTGAATTAGAATCAAATCAAATCTTATATTTGTTCTTAAGAAATTAGCTAAGAATAATCTACGTCGGATTCATAACGTGTTCTCGAGCCGCAGAATTGTTCGCACTTGTGTTCCTAAGAATCAAGAAGCCCGCGTTAAATACCACATTTTTAAATTGATAATTTATTTATTTTAAGGTTGGCTTTAAAAGGCCAGCAATACATAACATTAAAATACTAGTAACAAATCTGCCATAACCGATTGTCTTAAACAAAGTATCATCACTCAGATGTGCTTACGACTGGTCTTGAGCGTGCGTAGATGTTGTTCTTAGCTAAGAATAAATTCCAAATAAGAACGCATTGTTGAATGCCAGAATCTTTGTCAAAAGTGCGTAAGAGAGGTTTAGGAACAAATTTGTTTGTAAGAACGGTTGGTGAAAAAGGCCCAATGTTATGTGAGTACCATGCTAATGTAGAAAAACATTTACAGTATTTAGCACCTTATTTAGCATCAAACCCTCAATTACAATGTTTAACCATCCAGTGTTGGAGAAGCTACTTTTAAATCTTGCAGCTGCCAAGAGCATGCTGCAATGCAATGAGGGGGTGTTAACCTGTCAGATGCCAGCTAAAAATACTAATCTTTATAAAGAGAGTCACTTTACTTACTTTAACTTTTTAACTTTAGACTTTTAGAGAATCTTTTTTCTTTATGTTGTGTTTTGATGTGCTACATTGCTATTTCTAATAAAAGTAGCCACAGCTTTTTAAATGAAACAAAACAAAATGTTTGCAGCAGGTTTGTGGCAAACCTGTGTTTATTTGTGGTAAACAGTGGAGTTTGCCAGGATTTGTTGCCACAAGTTAGCCATTCTTCTGGCAACAACGACAAATTGCCACTAGTAGCAAATGCATTTGCCAGTAATGGCAAACTTGTAGCAAACTTTTGGTGACAAATTTGCCAAGTGCACAAAGTTTGCTAGAGGTCCACCACTAGTTTGCCTCAAACCTAATTTCCATGTGAAAATATGATCTTGCTGCAAATTTGCTGCAACATTGCCAAAGGTTAACGTCAACTGTTTGCCAGAAGCCTGAAATTTTTGAAGGGCTTTGCTACTGATAAGCTACTGAAAATGTAGCTAAGTGAGTAGCATCAGTACATGCAGTCAGCTAAAATCCCCACCACTCTGTCATTACGATGATGGAGAGCTTAAAGTGTCTGCTGCTTTACTCCGTGACCGTAACCACGTGACGTCTTATGTGATGTTAAGGTGGAATCTGTGGGAATTTCGTGCCTTTTCACTCCATCCGCATCCATCCCGCTCTAATAGGGGGGAACACCCTGAAGCACTTAGCCGTACTGTACCATCAATTTCTGCTCGCGCTTCACCGCTTTATCATCGAGCCGGCATTGGAGGATGATGGAGCGCGCCGAACTTCAGCCGGTGAATCAGAGTCGGCTTGCAGCAAATAACTTCCTCCCGGCCGCCCGCCGCAAAGGGACCTCGGCAAATTTGATTACGGGCATTCGGGGTGTGAACGCGACGTCCTGGCATGCGCCAGCCCGATTACATTGAGTCCCCCGTGTGTGTGTGTGTGTGTGTGGGCGCATTTATGGAGGAAACGTTTAAGCTAACGGGGACTTTTGCGGGTCAACGTGGGGATTATTAAAGTTTCTTTTCATATACAGGGAAAGTTAAAAAAGAAATGAGTAAGCATTGTTCTTAAAAGAGAGTGTGGATGTGTTAAGTGTTGGGAAGAAGCAAACTAAAATTAGTGACACTACTTATTTAACTGCTGTGGTGCACTGTGTGCTGTGCTGAGTTCACAATGACAAATCGCTCACTTAAACTTAAACTTCAATTAGCCACTCCCAAACACTTCTACCTACTATATGAAAACAAAAGCTCTAGCTTTGCTACTTTTAATTCTAAGTATTTTGTAGCTTTAAAATCTTCCATTTAGAAGTAGCTAATGCGTATCAGATGAAGTGTAGACAGGACATGAGTGCTGCCCCCTGCTGTTTCGGAGGATACCTGAGGCACTACGCCGGCGGCATTGGACGCACCTGGAGCCAATCAGCGGACAGGAATGTGTGTTTTATGAAGCGCCGGCTGTGTTTGTCGAGTGCTCCCACGGGGTGCACTTTTGACCGCACTTTTTTCGGATGGGCTCTAATCCTGCTAGAGGGCTTTAGGAGTGATGTTTCATAAACCAAAACACAGCCACACAAACCGCATAAGGTGGTTTTAATAAGCGCCTCATTTGATCTCGGCTAGTTTTCAAGTCGACTCACTTTCTCTCTCACTCTCTCTCTTTTTTTGGGTGTCTCGTTTCCTTCACCTGGCTGCGTCTGCCCTCCAGATGTCCCACAATGCTTTTTATCTCTGCAGGAAGCTATGTCAGGGCGAAGTTATTTGTTTTAACGTTTTTTAGCCAGGGGAGGGAAAAACACGGAATTCATTTGCCACTCTGGCATCTGACGGGGAGAAAAAAAACTTATCTGAGCAGCGCAAACAGAGAGCCGGCGTGCTCCGAGCATTAAATACAGACTCGCTTTAAGTAAAACTTAAAAATCAAATAAAAAAATAATAATCATTTTGAAAAAAAAAAAACAGTGTGATGCTTTGATGTAATGCAGCTCATTTGTTGGCCCTGTGACATCGGCTCTGGAAGACGATAGAGAACATTATTTTTCTTGAGTTATCTGTCTTGTGATGTGGACAGAGATTTCCCAGCTTCCACTTCCAGAAACTAATATGATAATTGTTGTGTCGATAGACAAAAACAAAACAAAAATTACTTACAACTGATTTTTTCGATAGCTTATTAGTAGCTAAGCTGCTTTTGAAATTCTGTAGCTTTAAAAGTCAAAGTAAACGTTATTGTCATCTCTGCTATATACTGTACAAGTACACACAGAGATGAGACGGTGTGGCTCCAGAACAAAGAATAATAAGGCAGATAGAATAAATGTATACAGTTCCTTGAAAAAGTATTCATACCCTTTGAACTTTTACACATTTTGACACCTTTCAACCCAAACTTAAATGCTTTTCATTGAGATTTTCTGTGATAGACCAACACAACGTAGCACATAATTGTGAAGTGGTACGAAAATGATACATGGTTTTCAAAATTTTAAGCAAATAAAAACCTGAAAAATGTGGCGTGCATTTGTATTCAGCCCCCTGTACTCTGATACCCCTAAATAAAATCCAGTGCAATCAACTGCCTTCAGAAGTCACCTAATTAGATAATAGAGTTCACCTGTGTGTAATTTAGTCTCATTATAAATACACCTGTTCTGTGAAGGCCTCAGTGCTTCGTTAGAGAACATTAGTGAACAAACAGCATCATGAAGAACAAGGAGTTCTATAAAGTCTGACTAACGTTCAAGTCGGATCTACTATGGGCAGATATTGTAACAGCAGTGGAGGACTACAGCCTGTGCAATACTTTGAATAATTTGTGGAGATACAGTCAGCGAGAAAAAGTACATAAGTGATAAGTACAGCAATGTTCAAATATGTAGCAGCAGTGCAAAAAGTGTGCAAATATTTTAGCAAACTTTGTAGCAGCAGCATTAACTGTAAGCCAGCTCAGCAGCAGTTTGGAGTGAAAAATGACATTTAAAAATAAATAAAAAATTAGTTTTTATTTCAATATTATGAATTATTTTTCTCGTGGTTTCAGGATAACAAAAGTGTTTTTTTCATGATCACAATTTACGACAGGTTTATGAACCTTGACAATACACTGTGATCGTTGTGGTTTTACTTTGATCATGGCGGTATGTCTGTCTGTGCTGGACAATTAAGTGAGTGATTATTGGTCATTGTGAACACAGCACAGCACACAGTGTACCACAACCAAATGTGCCCATGTGATGCATCCGTGAAGGAGCAATGGGCAGCTGACATGGGCAGCACCTAGGAAGCAGTGCTTGGGGACGGTACCTTGCTGAGTACCTTTGTGGTACCTTTAACGGTCTGGTACTTGGTGACCCCTCAGTCACGAGGCCAGCTTCCTAACCCTTAAAAACTGCCCCAGACAGGGGTGTAAATCACAAGTTTGATTCAATGTTACAAAGTCTGAAACAGTACAGACTGTTGGTAGTGTAACGGTTAGTGCATCCGTCCTGTGATCAAAAGATCGCCGATTCGAATCCTTGACTGGTAAAGGTACTACTGAGGTACTCATGAACAAGGTACCGTCCCCAAGCTGCCCTTGTTAGCTGCCCAGTGGCTCTTTGTGGACGGGGCAAACGCAGAGGTCACATTTGGTTGTGGTGCACTGTGTGTAGTGCTGTGTTCACAATGGGAAAAATCACTTAATTTCACTTAAGTGCAATTTCATTTCAATTTAGGAGGCAGCAATAATTATGAGACAATATCATCTGTTGATTTTACACAATCACTTAATATCAAATCACAAAAAGCAACTAAAACATAATTTGACATTTTGGTTGCTTAACTACAGACCACAGTAATAAAAGTTGCAACAGATCCAGCCGACGTCTCTGTCCTTACTTGGTTACTGATCAACGTTTTCATTTTGGAACGATGCTATTAGCTTGCTGACTATTGAATAAGCGTATCGATGTAGAGTGACATATCGTTACACTCGTAGAGATAGAGGGTCAGACATTTGCAGCTTTACCACCAGGTAACGTAAAAAGGACTTGTAATCACGAGGAAACAACTTTCATATGTTGAGATCACGAGAAAAATAACTTGTGATCCCGAGATAACGAGAAGGCAAACAACGCTGATGCTCATCCTCACTCAGTTTCCGTGTTAGGCTGCGCATGGCTCAGTTTGGAGATGGGGGTTTTGACTCTTTTTTAGTTTAGGGTCCTCTCTTCTCGGTGAGGCTCAGGGCCACTTCGGGGATTAGTTCTGATGGTGCTGTTTTGTGGCCTCGTCTATTCAACTTCCATTTCCATATTTCTTTCCATTTGGACAGAGAATAAGGGAAATAAATAGGGAGCAGTCAGGTAGAGTACAAGGTGACATGGGGGAGAGAGAGAGAGAGAGAGAGAGAGAGGATGAGAGAGAGAGCAGGGGGAAAGAAAGAGAAAGAGGAGGGGGATGAGACAGAGAGCGAGAGAGATATAGTTTGGGAGGAAAAGAGAGAGACAGAGAGATGGAGGGAGGGGGAGAGGGGGAGGGAGGAAATGAAGAAGTAAGAGAGAGATGGAGAGGAGGAAGAGAGAGTGAGAGGATGGCATAAGAGGAAAGGAGGGAGAGAGTGAGAAAAGGTGGGAGAAAGGGAGAGAGAAAAAGTAAGAGAGAATGGGGTGGAAGGATAAGAGAGATAGAGAGATGGAGGGAGGAAAAGAGAGAGAGAGAGAGAGAGAGAGAGAGAGAGAGTGAAATAGACAACGAGAATGAGAGAGAGATGGCGGGAGAGGAGAGAGAGAGATGGATGGAGGGTGTATACTGAGATAGAAATAAATGGGGAGAGAAAGAAAGAGAGGGAGGAAGAATGGAAAGAAAGACAGAGCAGAGAGGTGGAAAGAAAGAAAGAGAAATAGGGTGAGAGCGCGAGCGAGAGGGAGAGATGGAGAGAAGACAGACAGGAGGTGAGGGAGATAGAGAAAGGGAAGGGGGAAAGAAAGAGGAAGAAAGACAGAGAGAAATTGGTGAAAGATGATGGGAGAGAGGAGGGAGAGAGAGAGAGAGAGAGAGAGAGAGAAAGAGGAAGAGGATGAGAGAGAGACGGAGGGAGGGAGGAGGGGGAGAGATTAGGAGGGAGGGAATGAAGAAGTGAGAGTTGGAAAGAAAGAGAGAGAGAGATGGAGAGGGGGAAAAGAGAGAGAGAAGATGGCATAAGAGGAAAGGAAGGAGAGAGGGAGAGAGGAAGTAAAATATAGAAAGAGAGAAAGGAAAAGTAAGAGAGAATGGGGTGGGAGGATAAGAGAGATAGAGAGACGGAAGGAGGAAAAGAAAGAGAGAGAGAGAGAGAGAGAGAGAGAGAGAGAGAGGAAGACAACGAGAAAGAGAATGAGAGAGAGATGGCGGGAGGAGAGAGAAAGCACAAGGGTGCAAAGTGAGGGGGCAGAGAAAGAGAGAGGGAAGTAGATGGAGAGAAAGACAGAGAGAAGATGGTGAGAGAAAGAGAGAGAGAGAGAGAGAGAGAGAGAGAGAGAGAGAGAGAGAGAGAGAAAAATAGTTGGAGAAATAAAGGAAATAAATAAATAAGAGAGACAGAGGGAGAGACAGAGGGAGAGAGAGAGGGAGGGAGGTCACATTTAGGACAGATAGTGTCTCTGTATCTCTCCACCCAGACAGTAAACTGCGGAGACGGAGCTCTTTTAAGTCCCAGTCTTTCATCAGCTATAAAGGTGCACGATGACATTTACAGTCCTAATACAGCGTTTTCATACTGCTCCTGCTTCGTTTTGAAGTTACCGTGTGTGTGAGTGAGATGTGTGTGTGTGTGTGTGGTTTCATGTATTTAGGGGGCCGTGAGGATCACTAAAAGATGGCAAGATGGCTTCGTGGGTTCATTATGTGAGGACCGGTCCCCTTGAGGAAAAATGTGTTTTAGGTGGAGCTGCAGTGTTATTTACATCTAGTCGTTATGGGAGTCAGTGGAAGGACCTAGTGATTCGTGTGTGTGTGTGTGTGTGTGAAGACCTAACATCAGCTTGGACTCATGAAAGGTCTTATACGCAGGTGATGAGTTACGAATCAGGCAGCAAGTCTGGAACTGCTGTTTGAAAGCCGCTGATTTAGAGACTGGCTCAAGGCGAAATCTCACACTATTTGATGCTTGACCCTTTCTCAACGATAACATCAAATCCATACTCTCTTTCTGTGCAAGCAGAGCTAATCCCATCGTCGATGTGCACACAATCACACGCTCACATCCACACACACACACACACACATATAAAACTGCACTGCTTGGGAAAAGAAATAGAACCCTGCTTACTTCTAAAAGAGTAAAAATTTAGAGTGCAAACCACAAGTTGTTTCATGAGACGATATTATATCGGGATTAATTTGATGTATTACGATATCACAAAGTCTGCTATGATACTTTTTGTTTGATTTAGGAGCCTAATGGCGGGCTTACACTGTGCGATTTTTGACCCATTTTGAGACGATTTTTCACTCGTGCGACTATTTTGGGGAGCGGCCCGAGTTCCGGCTTAATCCTGTGTCGTGCATTGTGTTGTATGCATGGGGTAACGAGAAGCGATTAACACCTCACAACCAGCTCCCAATCAGCAATCGTATGGTCACAAGAAAATCAAACCTGTTCGAAATCTTGGTTGCCCCTCATGAGGGTATCGCACTGTTGAAGCAGTGCCACAAGCTGATTTAACTCAACCTCTCACACTGCGCATGCGCAAACACAGAAGTGGAAGTGAAATTCTCAGGTGAGCATCTCCCCACTTCTTCTGTTTACGTTGCAGTTCTGGATACAAGAGTCCGACGTGTCGTGTGTGGACGTACAGTGTGAGCAGTCAGGTCGCATCAGAGCAAAGTATAGTGCCGTATAGTTTGAGAACATGAATCGTGAGCTGTGAACTTTTAACCCCTGCGATTCACTCGTACAGTTTAAGCAGGAGCTGAATAATGCAACTGAAAAAATCGCACAGTGTATTCCCAGCTTAAACTGAAACATCATTTGACATTTTTGTTCCTGAGCTACAACCCACAGTAGCATGTGTTCTCACGCTTAATAAAAGTTGGGACCCAGCTGACGTCTCCATGCTGAGCCCACACGTTAAGGGTTAAACCGGTAGGGTTACTGGAACACTGGATCCTCCGTTACCGGTTTAACCCTAAATGTGTGGGCTCATGCGGAGGTCACATTTGGCTGCGGTGCAGTGTGTGATGTGCTGTGTTCACAATTACATATTATCACCCACATTAATATTGAACACATTTTTTTTTATTTAAATGCCTGATTACACTCAGGCACAAAAAAGTCAAATGATATTTTAGTTGTTTTTTGTGATTTGATACAAACAGAAATGATGTTGTTAATATCAGTATGTGATCTGAACTGAGTTGAATCAAAATCATATTGTAGCAGACTTTGTGATATCTGCAGACACAGAATTGTTGTCCATTGAATCAATATATTGTCATGAAACGTGTGACTGACACCAGTATAATATTTCTTTATATTTTGGACTGAGGGACCTGTGGATCATTTAATCGATGCACCCGTGTAGATCGGTGTATCATCACACTTCTAATAACGATACAAAGATGACACACACACACAGCAAAATACACAGCAAGCAAACAAGCTGTTTGCTGAGAACGATAAACAATAATGTGGAAAAATTATGGAAGCCATAATAATAGGGTCAAAGGTCTTCACGGCGAGTTTCTCTTGGCCATGTTGTGGATCTTAAATTGATCTGAATTATTCATACATACGGGTAACATGTGGCTTTAAATATTTAACTGTGGGTGGGTGTGAGTGTGTGCATCGGAGCTGACAGAACACTTAATATTCAGTATATTAGAAAAATGCTGAATTCTGCATGTGGAAGATGCACGTCTGCATACGATTTCAGGTTTTTTTTTGTGAAAATCCTACATAGAACACATTATTCTGTCTAAACCCTGCATTACATTTATTTTTGAGCCATCGTATCTGGGAACGTCAGCTCACAAAGAGCTTCATAATTACTTAATTAGCTGAATGAACTACAGGGGAGCAGCACAGTGTAATAATAATGCATGGCATCCCCAGAGCTGGAGAATCGCTGACCGTATAACAGCTCTAATGCATCTGCATTGGTTTATTAGGAAGACCTCTGGCTAAGTCCTCCTCTCGCCCTTCATTAGTGGTCAGTTTTTGACCACAGGTGCATTCCTGAACAGATATTTATGAGGCCGGTGACCTGCTTCCACCTGGCTGTCATGCTGACCTGCTTAAAAACCCCAAAAGCATTGACTATGCCTTACACACTCATACCCGTGCTGTGTTAGGAAAGGTAGTGTTTGGACACCTAAAATAAGATCTAAGTAAGATTTTGCTTATTAATGACCACTGAGTGTAGCAACAAGGCAGCTGATCCTAAATAATGCTCCTAGAGAGCACGTAGAAACAGACAGACATCATTGTCGAGAATTTGGGATGTAAAATATGTTATTATTATTAGGCTCTGAGCAACTAGTGATTCGGTACCTACTGAAATAGTTCTGTTTCTTCTTCTTCTTATACTACAAAACAATATTCAGTTGCTCAGATTTTTATCCAATTTATGATAATATATTCACAGTATATTGATTTATTATAATAATATAGCCGAAATTGATGATATAAGTTCTGCTATGATGTCAATTTGTAAAAACAAGTTTCAAGATTAAAATCTATGGTTCCAAGATTAGGATCTAAGATTCCAAGTTTAAGATCTATAGTTCCAAGTTTAGCATCTAAGATTCCAATATTAGGATCTAAAATTCCAAGTTTATGATCTATGGTTCCAAGATTAGAATCTAAGATTCCAAGATTAGGATCTAAGATTTCAAGATTAGGATCTAAGATTCCAAGTTTAGGATCTAAGATTCCAAGATTAGGATCTAAGATTCGAAGTTTAAGACCTGTGGTTCCAAGATTAGGATCTAAGATTCCAAGATTAAGATCTAAGATTCCAAGTTTTAGCATCTAAGGTTCCAAGATTAGGATCTAAGGTTCCAGTTTATGATCTATATGGTTTGAAGATTAGAAACTAAGATTCCAAGATTAGGATCTACAATTCCAAGATTAGGATCTAAGACTCCAAGTTTATGATCTAGGGTTCCAAGATTAGAATCTAAGATTCCAAGTTTAAGACCTGTGGTTCCGAGATTAGAATCTAAGATTCCAAGATTAGGATCTAGGATTCCAAGTTTAAGACCTGTGGTTCCAAGATTAGAATCTAAGATTCCAAGATTAAGATCTAAGATTCCAAGTTTAGGATCTGGATTCCAAGATTAGGATCTAAGATTCCAAGTTTATGATCTATGGTTCCAAGATTAGAAACTAAGATTCCAAGATTAGGATCTACAATTCCAAGATTAGGATCTAAGACTCCAAGTTTATGATCTGGGTTCAAGATTAGAATCTAGATTCAAATTTAAGACCTGTGGTTCCAAGATTAGAATCTAAGATTCCAGATTAAGGATCTAAGATTCAAGTTTAGGATCTAATGTTCCAGATTAGGATCTAAATTCAGGATTTAAAGACCTGTGGTTCCAAGATTGGGATCCTAAAATCCCAAGATTAGGATCTAAGAATCCAAGTTTATGATCTATGGTTCCAAGATTAGAATCTAAGATTTCAAGATTAGGATCTAAGATTCCAAGATTGGGATCTAAGATTCCAAGTTTAAGACCTGTGGTTCCAAGATTAGGATCTAAGATTCCAAGATTAGGATCTAAGATTCCAAGATTAGGATCTAAGATTCCAAGCTTAAGACCTGTGGTTCCAAGATTAGAATCTAAGATTCAAAGTTTAAGACATGTAGTTCTAAGATTAAGATCTAAGATTCCAAGTTTAGGATCTAAGATTCCAAGATTAGGATCTAAGATTCCAAGCTTAAGACTTGTGGTTCCAAGATTAGAATCTAAGATTCCAAGATTAGGATCTACAATTCCAAGATTAGGATCTAAGATTCCAAGTTTATGATCTAGGATTCAAGATTGAGAATCTGAATTCAAGTTTTGGATCTAAAATTTCAAGATTGGATCTAGATTCCAAGTTTAGGATCTAAGATTCCAAGATTAGGATCTAAGATTCCAAGTTTAAGACCTGTGGTTCTAAGATTAGGATCTAAGATTCCAAGATTAGGATCTAAGATTCAAGATTAAGACCTATGGTTCAAGATTAGGATCTAAGTTTCCAAGATTAGGATCTAAGATTCCAAGATTAGGATCTAAGATTCCAAGCTTAAGATCTATGGTTCCCAGATTAGTATCTAAGATTCCAAGATTAGGATCTATGGTTCTAATTTTAAGATATATGATTCCAAGTTTAGGATCTAAGATTCCAAGATTATGATCCAAGATTCCAAGTTTAGGATCTAAGATTCCAAGCTCATGATCTATGGTTCCAAGTTTAGGATCTAATGTTCCAAATTCAGAACCTAGTCTTTCCAAATGAGGATCCAGTATTCCAAGCTCATGATCTATGGTTCCAAGTTTAGGATCTAATGTTCCAAATTCAGAACCTAGTCTTTCCAAATGAGGATCCAGTATTCCAAGTTCACTATCTAGTATTTCAAGTTTAGGATCTAAGATTTTCTGTTTAGAATCTAGTGTTCCAAAATGAGGAGCCAGTGTTCCAAGTTCACAATCTAGTGATCTAGGGTGTCAAATTTAAGATCTATAATTAGTTTTCATCACCTGTTGATTAATATAATCATAAACATGAAAGTTAAGAATCCAGCCATTGCTGCTTTTCTCAGTTTTGAGTGAGGTGCTGCTGAAAGCAACAAACAAGATTAAATTAAAAACCCACTTTGGTCGAACTTGTCAGCATCCATCACTGCTGGTTAAAGTGAGGTCAGATGTGACAAACGGCTCAGAACATCGATTTACTGGAATTCAATCTTATACATACATGACAGGCATCATGCTACACAGCTGAGAACTGCTGGAGTGACACGACAAATGTGCAAACCGTAAATTCTGTCATTTGGTTATACACCTTAGCAGCATTTTATAAAAAACATTTCTATGAAGCACCTCTTTCTCAATAATGGCAGTCAAATAATTTGCACATTTTTTGGATTGCAAGTTGTGTATATCTCATCATCTCTAGCATTTTTCATGCAAGCCTGAAGGAGAGCTTCTGCAATAACTGCACACGTAGTGTTACGGACGTTAAAGATATTGGCTGTGTATGAGGATCAATAATTTTCATAGATGTTCTCATCTGAGGGTATATAAATCATTGCACAGTAAGGCTAGCATTGGAGCAAATTGCTCACATTATTATCCAGCGGTGTGAGCTGTGTGGATAAGTATACTACAAATTTATCCAGAACTTTGCAAGTCAATTCTCTTAGGCTTAAATTATGGGGAATAGTGAAATTATATCTGATACATTCCTTTCATTCAAGATCACTATTGAGGTGAAAATGTGCTCAATGGCTTACAATGCCTGAACTTTACATGAATACTGCAATCACCTCAGAGCCGCTGTGGCTTTCCAAATGCTGGAGCTGTATAATATCACTTTGAAAACTGTGTAGAACTGCACATCTTTATATTTTATTCACACATTGACATGTTAGACCAGAACATTGGCATTTAGCTCCAGTCCTTGACATCTTCCCCTCTTGACAACGTAGTCTTTTATATGCTTCAATATACGTGCCTCGGCTAATTATCAAACTATAAGCTGAAAATGATGCCCTAGTGCAGTAGAAAATATTTGAAGATGAAATTGTTAGGTCTAATCAACAGATTTCTCTTATATTTATTAATTTATAGCATTTGCAGATGCTCCCACTTACATAAAGCATTTTTTACTTTAAGTAATTTCCCAAAATTGGGGTTAAAGGTCTTAAGGGGTACAAATACTGTATAGAAAAGCTACTTTTAAAGAGCAGTTGGTTCTAAGATGGTTTTTTCACCATTCCTTAATATACATAATTTTAGCGGCAGTTGTTAGCATAATGGTAGCCCCGTGATCAGAGAGTTGCCAGTCCCGGGCCGGTAAAGGTACCATTGAAGTACTCATGAGCAAGGTCATGTGGACAACTCTCTAACCGTTACACTAACAACTGCCCCGGATGAGCATTATGGACATGCTGGACCTCAACATAGGTCTGATCAATTTTTTTATACATTAAACTACAATGCAAGTGTGTTGACAATGTGTTGAAGTTAAGTTAGTTGTTGGTAGTGTTGTTGTTGGCAGTGTTAGGAAGTAGCTAACTAAAAGTAGAATTACTACTAACGTTACTGCTTTTTTTCAGTAGCAAAGTTGCTTTTAAAAGGCCGTAGCTTTTCCAGTAACTATTTTTTAAATGAATATTGATGTAGCATGGAAAACTTTACATCATTACATAAGAAAAGATTTCCAAAGATTGGTATTTTCAACTAGCAGGTCTTTCTAGGGACCTTTGTGATTGTGCTACGCCTACATAACGAGAAAGGTCTAGGTTTGATCCGGCCATAGGGCCTTTCTATGTGGAGTTTGCATGCTCTCCCTGTGTTCGCGTGGGTTTTCTTCAGGTGCTCCGGTTTCCTCCTACAGTCGAATGGCATGCAGTATTGGTTAACTGGTGAGTCTAAATTTGCCCCATATGTGAGTGTGTTTGGCATTTCCATTTTGGTTTTTACATTCATGATGTACTTTTTGCATTTGAGGTTGAGGTCATACATTTACTTTTGCGTTCGTGTTGTGGCTTTTCCTTTTGTTTATATTCTGTGACCTGCCTAAGCCACTGCACATGCGCCTGTTTCAGGTCCAGCGGTTATAAACGAGTCCTCCGATCTATAAGAAGATCATACAGTCACTGCTAATTTAGATGGATAGTTGTGTACCGTCTTCCTACATTGAGGCTAAAGGATCTATATCAAAACATGCACGTGTGTCTACTGCAGATGACAAGAAAACAGAGGCTTGGTTTTCCTGCCATTTTTAACTGAATTGGCAAATGTTTTTGCAATATGTAATTTTACATAACAGTAGAGTGCAGTTTGGGATGTAGACATGAATTAATATATATCATTCTATTTGGAAAGGCCTTAAGTGTACCTATAACTTCACTCTGAGGGTTTGCATAGGATTTAAATCTTTCTTTGAAACGCTCTCTATTTTGGAATGCCTCGAACAGCAGTGTGTGTGCATGTGGGCGGGTATTTATGGCATTGTGGGGACCTTTTTGTTCCCTAAAATCACTTTAATTTGTTTTTTAGGCGTCTAGGACATCTGAGAGGTCCCCATGAGGACAAATGACTTTATAGCAAATGTGCTTGTGTTATTGGAGAAACTAAAAGAGGTAAAAGCTGTGCTTTTGGTTACTGATGTTAAGGTTAGGGTTGGTGCAGGCGTAAAATTATATACAGCTAGTAATTATGGGAGTCTATAGAAGGACCTCACAAAGATAGAAATACGTGACCCTGTGTGTGTGTGTGTGTGTGTGTGTGTGTGTGTGTGCATGTGCTATTTTTTTCTGGTTTCAGCTGTAAAGCACCTTACCTTTCCAGATAAATCGTTCCTCCGAGTGGTTTAAAAAGTACATATTTAAAAAATGAAGTAAAAAGTAACAAGATTAAGGACACATAAATCTTCTGAGTAGCAATACACACACACACACTACCACACACACACACACATATATATATATATATATATATATATATATATATATATATATATATTTATATATATATATATATATATATATTTATATATATATATATATATATATATATATATATGTATATATATATATATATATATATATATATATATATATATATATACATACTATATATACGGCGGAACAAAGGGAATATATTTATTAAACTTAACTGTAGTCATTTTTACCACCTGGAAGGTAGTAAAGAAGGTAGTCTGGAAGGTATGAGGGTTCAACAAAATAAAGGATGAAAGGATACAGTAGAATATGAAATGTCTTATTGCTTATTTTTATTTATTCACGCTGATGCTTTTATCTGATACTGGTCTGTGCATGGTTGGCACAAGAGACTGTTTGACCTTCCTGTGTTGCGCTCGGGACAGTTTGCACTTTTTTGCAAACAATATTGGAGGCATCTTTCATCCATAATGCATCTGGCAGTGTACACAGAAGCCCGGAGTCAGGGACGAAGCCTTTAATGCGTGTTATTATCTGTGACTTCCAGCAAACAAGGAGGAGAAAGCTTCATAACCAGTGTTGGGGAAAGTTACTTTTAAACAGTAGATTTTCAAGCAACAAACATTTTATGATTAAGGGCCTGTGTCCACCAAACACGCTTTAAACAGCGTTGGCAGCCTATTTTTAATACAAATCCTATGAGCTTCAGCATTCAGAGCGCTAAGCGCCATCAGCAGAAAAAATGACAGTGGAGATGTTTTTTTTACCATTGTAACACTATGTTAGTTGCTAACGTACACTGTGTTAGTTGCTAGTGTACACTATGGTAGTTAATAATGTACACTATATTAGTTGCTAATAGTGTACACTATGTTAGTTGCTAACATACACTATGGTAGTTAATAATGTACACTATGTTAGTTGGTAATGTACGCACTATATTAGTTGCTAACATACACTATGGTAAATTGCTAACGTGCATATGTTAGTTAACTAATGTACACTATGTTAGTTGTTAATGTGTGCATGGTGTTAGTTGCTAATGTACACACTATGTTAGTTGCTAACGTACACTATGTTAGTTGCTAATGTGCATAATTGTTGGTTGCTAATGCACTATGTTAGTTGCTAACGTGCACTATGTTAGTTGCTAATGTACACTATGTTAGTTGCTAATGTACACTATGTTAGTTGCTAATGTGCACTATGTTAGTTGCTAATGTGCACTATGGTAGTTGCTAATGTACACTATGTTAGTTGCTAATGTGCACTATGTTAGTTGCTAATGTGCACGGTGTTAGTTGCTAATGTGCACTATGTTAGATTCTAATGTAGCACTATGTTAGTTGCTAATGTACACTATGTTAGTTACTAACATACACTATAGCAAATAGTTACTAATGTATGCACTATGTTAGTTGCTAATGTACACTATGTTAGTTGCTAATGTGCACTATATTAGTTGCTAATGTACTGTGTTAGTTGCTAATGTGCACTATGTTAGTTGCTAATGTGCACGGTGTTAGTTGCCAGTGTACACGATGTTAGTCGCTAATGTACACTATTTGAGTTAACTAATGTATGTACACTATGGTAGTTGGTAATGTACACTATAGTGATTTAACTGTATGTATACTATGGTAGTTGCTAATGTGCACTATGTTAGTTGCTAATGTACACTATGTTACTTGCTAACGTACATTATGGTAGTTGCTAATGTGCACTATGTTACTTGCTAATGTACACTGTGGTAGTTGCTAATGTACACTATGTTAGTTGCTAATGTGCACTATATTGATTGTAACAATACACTATAGTAGTTGCTAATATATACACTATAGTGGTTGCTAATGTACACTATGTTAGTTGCTAATGTGCACTATGGTAGTTGCTAACATGTACTATGGTAGTTGCTAATGTGCACTATGTTAGTTGCTAATGTGCACTATGTTAGGTGCTAATGTGCACTATGGTAGTTGCCAATGTGCACTATGTTGGTTGCTAATATACAATATGTTAGTTGCTAATGTGCACTATGTTGGTTGCTAATGTGCACTATAGTGGTGCTAACATGCATATGTTGGTGCTAATGTACACTATATGTTAGTCATGTATGCTGCACTATGTTAGTTGCTAATGTACACTATGTTAGTTGCTAATGTGCACTATGGTAGTTGCTAACATGTACTATGGTAGTTGCTAATGTACACTATGTTAGTCACTAATGTGCACTATGGTAGTTGCTAATGTAGTAGTTGTTTTGGTTCTTTATTGACACCGTGCAATAAATAAATAAATAAATAAATAGTGATAATGTAACTTTGCACATCAAGGTCAAAAGGATAACACAAAAAAGCTCAAAGAACTTATTTCCATTGTGGTCCTTGACATGTACACTGTTAGTTGCTGTAAACTATGTTAGTTGTTCGCAACTACGCCTTTGAGAAACACACTCTAGAGAGAATTTGTTAATCTCTTAAAATTTTAGAATAGCATTGCGCTCATCAATGTCCATTGCTAACCAAACAAAATCGAGGAAGGGGCAGGACGTACAGAGTTAGGAATTCACTAACAACAATGGCGGCGTATCTGGAACAGCTGGAGAGGCTTATTTTGGCTTTATTTACACAGTAAAGGCAAAAAACTACAATAATGTGATCAAACCTCTGATCGGTGGTACCGCAAGATGCAATTTCTCTCCATTGTGAAGATAATCTCTTTCACGTCGGCTAAACTACCAATCTCAAAGGAATGTTTACATGAAACAGGAACGAACGCCCGATGATGCTTTTCGAAACTTAGCAACAACAAGCTGAAGTGAGGATTTGACCACTCTCAGCTCAAAAACGCGTTTGGTGGACACAGGCCCTAAAAGTAGCTAAACTACAGCTATGTTTTAATATAGCACATAGATACACTACAAACTACAGAGAAACTGCTGTACATCCAAGCTATTTTGCAGCCAGGGATTCTTGCTTTCATCATGGCATCAGTACCCTTCTATATTGTCTTTTGTAACAATGTAGTGTTTTGCTGTGGTACAAAAATATGTTACTTTGAAAGCTACAGCATATTAAAAGTAGTTTTGCTGCAGATAAGTTACTGGGAAAAGTTAGATAATTTAGTAACGCTGATCATTTTAGCTACTCCTCAACACTGTTCATAACCAACAAGCATTCATAGCGTCACGGCGCAAAAGCCATCAGCCGCCAGATGCATTATTCAGGTTGGGGAATAAATGGGCTCTCGCTGCATTTTTCATGTCTTTTCATTTCTCCCCGTCCCATTCCTGTCCTCCGTCGTTCTTTCTCCATCTTTCTCTGACGGTTGCTCCTGTTTTGTAAGCGGCTCTTGCAGATCTGGTTTGTGTGTTGCTCTGACTGAGGCTCGTCGGAGCTTGAAGGTGTGATCGCGCCGGCGTGTACCAGCGCCGAGTGCGATGTTCTGTTTATTCTCGGGCGTCGCATCTGTCTGTAGATATGCTGCTTCACAGGGGCGGGTAAAAAAAGCTGAGAGAAGCTTTAAAAAAAAAGAAAAAGAAGGCGGTACGTCGTAAAAAGGAGAAGAAAAAAAAGACACAAGAAAAAAGCGAGGCCTCCGAGCTTCTATTTGACAATTTCTCAAGAGTGTGGAGTTCACAGCCTCGGTGTACACAGATGACACAAATTCTGAGAAAATGTCTGGCAGGTTCGCATTAGCTGGAGTTTCTTGGTGTGTTCCTGAGACCTACGTTAACAGCTTCGGGTTCTGTCGAGTTAAACAAAGGTTTTGTCTTTTTCTCAAGCGCTTCAGGGTTGAGATCTTGAAATGTAAACATTGTCGTGGAAGTCTTTACCGTGGAAAGTCAATAAATGTCGAGTCTGCGTGCCTGTTCAACCTCGTCTAGTACGGCATTCTGGAGAGTCCGGATTTCAAAACCAGCATGTATTTGTAATTGTATTATAGAAACTGGATGTTGAACTGATTTTGTTACTGACCTTGGAAAGCTTCATTCCGGGACCATGGCAAAGCTCAAAGTGTGTTTGCTCTGAAACATGAACACTTCTGTTCCTGCTGTGTACATCATTTTCCCAAGTGCAACAAAAACACGTTCTCTCACAGCATAATACCTACGTTTATTTGGGTTTAAATGAATACATAAATATACGTCTCTGCTAGAGCACTTAGGGAAAGTTGAGGGTGTCAACGGGGATACTCTGGCTGTGCACGGAGCACTGGAGTGTTTAAAGTGTTCTCAGAAGTACAACAAAAGGAGGGGAAGAGATAAGATAATTCTCTTTTTTGTAGTGCCGGTGGGTTCGAATCCTACCTCCAGCACTATCATCACTGGGTCCCTAAGCACTGTTTATATTAAACATTGATTGTAGATTAATTACTTTTCATTATGAATGGCTTTAAAAGTGGCTTTCTCAACACTTTTATAATAAATCACTAGAGTCCAGGCCTCTCCAGTACTTACAGAGACTAATGATGGATATGGCATGAGAGATTATATTCCACATCTTATTGCCTGAATGATACAATACTCTGGTCTAAAACAATCGGTCTGAATCTCTGTAATACTCAAGCAGCACTACAAAAGAGCAGAAGTGCACAAGGCTTTCTCTTTGAACCGAAACTAGATGGTGTGAGGGCGGCGCGGTGGCGCAGTGGGTAGCGCTGCGTCCTCACAGCGAGAAGGTCCTGGGTTTGAACCCGGGGACGGCATCAGGGTCCTTCTGTGTGCTCTCCCCGTGTTCGCATGGCTTTTCTCATGGGTGCTCCGGTTTCCTCGCAAAGTCCAAAGGCATGTAACGTAGGTTAATTGGTGACTCTAAATTGGCCCTGTAATGTGGATCTTGTGATGTGATTGTGTGAAATTAATGGTAATGCCCGCGGTATATTGGCGCCTGCCCAGGGTTTAGTTCCCGCCTTAACCGTATGTTCGGTATAGGCTCGGTCCCCCGTGACCCCAGTTAGGATAAAGCGGTTCGGAAAATGAATGAATGAATGAGATGAACAGAAAAGATAATAGCACGGGAGGACTGATACAGAACAGCAACAGCACAAGATTTTGGTGATGTGGGAGGAAATAATGAATATGTTTAAACGAGCACAGAAGCAGTACTAACTACTGCGACACCGCGCCGCCCCATGTGGGGAGTTTATATGCAATATTCTCATTTCACTTGTTTTTAGACATTTGTGTATTTTTTTACCTTTTAATATAGTGAGGAATCTTGCTAAAAGAATAATGGTAATGGTACTGGACAGTCAGATAATTTGTTTGTTTAGAGAGAAAGAAAACAGACGAAAAAGAAAAGCCTGAATTTAAGACGAACTGTCAGTGCAGTAGGATAATTGTGCTAAACTTGATGAAGAAAAATAATTATAAACTGTTTAGAAAAAAGATTTAACAATCTTCTAAAAATATCAAATTGGGCAAAATAAAATAATTACACGAATTGCAATGCAGATAACTCCACTTAGAAAACGCAAACCTGAGGTGTTTTTACTTTCATGATCTTATTCTTTTTCTCCCTTATTTGGCACAGTGGGACATGTGGTGTGTCAACTCACTTCCCCTCAAAACTAATTTAGCAACAGAAAAATCCAGGATCAAGTTAAATGCTTTTATGTGACAGCAAGGTTTTATTTATTGGTTTCATTTTAAAGGCGAAACACGTTTTTAAAACATGTTGCTCGGTTACTGAGATTAAAGTTAGGGTTAGGGTTGAACATTATACGCTGCTGTACAAATGTTTGCACATACACTGGACATTGTACACATAAATAGCTTGAATAGTATCTGTCATATTACAACCTTCTACCTCGTGCACATCCAATGTAAAATGTCAATTTTGCACCTGTTTAAATGTTTGCATATTTGCACATATACTATTTATTATGCTTGAAAATCGGATATAGTATTTGTCATATTATAACTCTACCTCTTGCACATTCAGTGTAAATGTCAATTTCAACCTGTTAAGAATACTGCATCCTGACTTGACTTATATATATATATATACACACACACACATATATATATATGTATATATAATTTTATATAAAAAAATCCCTGTCTAGTTTAAAATGTATATTGCATATTGTCTGGTTTAAAATGTATATTACTTATTGTCTGGTTTAAAATGTATATTGTTTAATGTATATTTTAGTATTTCTGTATTTATTGTCTATCCCATGTGCCTAGTCGTGCCACTGCCTATTTATTCTCTGTTCTACTGTTCTTTGTTTGTTTTTGCACTGGAAATAACCTGGGCCATCGTCTGTCTCTCTATGTATCTGTACAGTATATAGCAGAGATGATGACAATAAAGTTGACTTTGACTTTTGACCTTGACTTTGAATGAAGTATAGCGTTATCTAGTGAGTTTTTTTTTCCCGATTTGTCCAGAAAGACTCCTTTAATAAAAAATAATAATAATTTCGGTTTTGAACAAAACATTTGAAAAGAGAGTGATTATTTGCTAGGGCTGGGTTCAAAAAATCGATTCACCGATCAATATCGATGCTTGTTCGAAAAATACGATATCGATTCAAAAATTCACGGATCGATCTTTTCCTGTGGCCATGCACTACTTCTTGCGACCGCGCAAGGAGAGCTATAAAAACATGAGACCGGCGAAACCGAAACCAAATAGAGCCGTGGCCTGAAGCTGCTCCGCTCAAATCAGCGTCTGGCCTAAAGGCCCCGTTGTTTGGCAACACTTGCGTTTTAAAGGATTATTTTATAACTAAAGCAAAACTAGTATTGGCTGAAATCTCTAAAATAAATGATGTCCGAATAGAATAAAGGTGAATCGGATCATGACCTTGTGAATCGGAATTGAATCGATTCAGGAAATCAGCAACGATACCCAGGCCTATTATTTGCCATTGTGAACACAACACAGCACCCACACTGCATCAAAATGTGACCTCTGTTTTATTTCTGCTGATTCAGCTGCTTATGTTGTTCAGCCTGTTTTGTTTGTCACTGACAATGTTACAGCCATATTTCTTTCAGTGTACTGCATAGCGATTCAGAACAAAAGGATTCAACAAAACAAAGAAAAACCCAACTTTTAACCTTGCAGCATCTGAACTGGACAAACAAAACTGTCCTTTTAATGGTCCATATTGTCCTGTGTAATGTAGGTGAAAAAAAAGTGAAAGTGAGTATTTGTCATTGTGAACACACCACAACACAGCACACAGTGCACCACAACGAAATATGACCTCTGCATTTAACCCATCCGTGAAGATTCAAGATTCAAGATTCTTTATTTGTCACATGCAACTTACACAGGTACAACATGCAGTGAAATGTATCCTGATCCGCTCTTTTAACCATGCAATTAGGCAATTTAGAAAAAAACTAAAGTAGAGATACAAATACAAATACAAACTTAAATAAGGAGGTCAGGGAAAGACAAAATAAAACTATATCTTATCTAAAATAAGGTACATAAAGTTACATATGTGCATGAAGTACAATTTTAATTTACGACTCAAGCTGGGTACAGGTGTATCTGCATGTATATACTAAATTTAAAAATGTATTGACGTTTAACCTGAGTTTACAAAATTATTCTAGAGACAGATGACAGGTGCAATAAGATGTTTTTAAAGTGCCGAGTGCAACTACAGCATTGTACGTAGCAGACAGAGTAGAAACATGTGACATTTGGACAGTGAAAATGTGGCAAAACAGTATAAATGATCATCACAACTGAGGTTATAGCAGTATGTAATAGCAGAATTAAGACAGTAAAATGCGGCAGACAATATAAGTGATCACAACAATATGAGGTATGTATTAGCAGTATGTTATAGCAGAATGAGACTTAGAAAGGCATGTGAAGGAGCAGTGGACAGCTAACAAGCGCCCGGGGAGCAGTTGTCTGTGTTACAGTGTGTATTTGTTTCTGTTTTTGGTGTTTCAAAGCTCAATTTTAGTGAAAAAGCATGTCTTCCAAACTCCTGCTGGTAGTGGTAGTGACTGCTGGCACTGTGGTATGTCTCAATTACAATATTTTAACGTTATGATGGAGTCATTATTTTATTGTGCTATCAAAATACTGTAGGGAAACTCCAAATTCACAGTGTTATGACATTACAGTAAAATACTGTATAAGAATAACTGTACATTTTATACAACTCGTCTTTCAGTCGCCTTCCTGCGCTCCCCACTTTAACAAGACCTTCCATTTCCTCTCTTGTCTTAATTAAATCGATGCTAGACGAGTGGAAGGGGCACGCGCTCAGCAAAGGGCTCAATTTGGCCTGTAACGTGGCATCTGATCGCTGAAAAGCCGGTCTGATCCCGCTCTCCAATAACGCGCTGCCCCTGAGACTGTCGCGAGGAAGCTGTCGCTTAAACAGCATCGTCTTGGCTTCTCGGCCGTCGTGTCAGAGATTATCACGCTCACCTGCGAGTGGCGGGATTCCACCGAGCGCTAGCAGATGAGACGCGAGATCGGAGCTTAACCGCCAGCCAGCTGTCAGCTACGATTACGGCTCGCCTTGAAATGATAATTACACTCCATTTGCTAGGTGTTATCCATAAGCAAGACAGACAAGCCAAGACCCTCGCCGACTTCAAATGGTAACGTGTGCGCTGTAGAGCGTTTACTAACTCGTTAGGTGCGTCTCCACGTTTTCGTACGATGTTTGCATGCACCTTAATCTATTACTGTAAATTTAGAGTGATATTCCTGCAGTGTATTACTGTATTCTCACAACATAGTACATTAATGTTTTTTTAAAAAGAAAACCACTGTTAAAATATCAATGTAAATTTACAGTACACTGCAAAAAATCAGTGTCAGAAAATAAGAAAAAGAAAAGGCTAATAAGAAGAAAGGTACCAGAATCAAGCAAGATTATCTGCCAATATAGTAAGAAAATTTATCCTGTGAAGATCTCCTAAAACAAGAAAAAATATCTTTCCATTTTTCCATGTTTTTAGCTTTAATATTCTTAAAATAAGCAAAGTTGTCATGAATTTCTTAACTCGTAGTGGACAGCATGAGAGCCTTTCTGTTCTCTTAATTAAATTTCCTATTTCATTTTAAGAAGTTCTTATAATCAGTACATTTTTCTTAATAAGATAATTGTAGCCAGTGTTTCTTAAAATTAGATTATTTGTCTTACACATACAAGTCTAGTCAAGTCAGTTATTCTTAAAATTAAAAAAACAAAGTCTATTTTTTCTTTTTAAGATTTTCTGGCTTGTTAGGATTTCATTTTTTGCAGTGTATAAATCTGTATAAATGGAGACGATACCTTGCTCATGAGTACCTTTGTGGTATCTTTACCGCTCCTGGGATTAAAAAGGGCGTTCTTCAAATCACAGGGCCAACTCCCTAACTGTTACACTACAAAGTGCCCCTATAATAATACGATAATACTTAGGATACTTAAGATTTAGGCGCTTTAAGTGCTGCGGTTTAACCTCAAGACCCTCGACCAGCAGACCTGCTTTAAACTAAAGATGTTTTAAACTCGTCTGATCAATTTGACTCTCGCACGAGTCTGCTAAATGTTATTCTAGCATTTAATTAGAGGCATATGCAGACATAAGGGTGAACACACACACACACACACATACCCACACACACAGCAATATGATGAGTGTGTCAGCTAATGCTTTTGTTCCAGATGTGGGCTGTAATGAAATGTGACAGGCTGTGTGTGTGTGTGTGAGTGTGTGTGTGTGATGACTAATTGCAGGGCTTGTTTAGTGAATAGACTCGTTGATAGACATCTGCAGGTCTGTATGATATGGTGTAAATAGGTCCTGATGGTGTCTTCACCTCCTCTCATGTGCTCATCTCTCTCTCTCTCTCTCTCTCTCCGTTCATGATGCAGCTTTGATAATTGCTTTTTTTGGATGTGAGAAGTTCATGAGCTTTAACAAGCAACGCCAATCAAGAGAAGGAGAGCCTTGCACACACACACACACACACACAGTCTATGTATTACTATCTTTGTGTCTTTCCATAGACTCCCATAATGACTAGATGTATATAATTTTACACCTACACCTAATCCTAACCCTAACCTCAGTAACCAAAAGCACATCTTTTACCTCTTTTAGTTTCTCAAATAAAACAAGCACATTTTCTACAAAGTCATTTTTCCTCATGGGGACTTCTCAAATGTCCCCACAAAACCCCAGAAAACAGATAAAAGTGATTTTAGGGGACAAAAAGGTCCCCACAATGCCATAAATACATGGACACACATGGGGGAGGTTTTCTCTATGATGCTCTTTATTTACGGACCCAGATACAGCTTGAATAACAAACAAGTTCATGTTTTAATCAACTTTTTGTTTGGACAAGCTAAAATGGCAATATGGCTGTCCCGTAAAAGTAAATTTAATGGGGTGGGGTCAACTGATGCTGTGTTAATTTTAAAGGGGTTAGTAAAAGCATGGTTGAAAGTAGAATATGCTTTTTATTATTTAGTGGAAGATTTAGAAACTTTTAAGAATATGTGGGGAATAAATCAATGTATCTGTGGAATTGACTATTGACTATGTGGAATTGACAAGATATGTATTTGAATGTATATTTTAGTTTTTTCTTTTCTTTTTCTCCCTTTTTTATGTATATGATGCTAATTAATGTATGCTGGTTTCACTTTTTGCTAATTAAAGTGGCTTGCAAGGTCTCTCTCTCTCTCTCTCTCTCTCTCTCTTTCTCTCTCACACTTTCTCTCCTTGCTCCCTTTTTTCCTTTATTTATTCCCTCCCTTCCCTCTCTGTTTTTTTTTGTCTTTCCCTCCCTCTCTCTCTCTCCTTATCATCTCCGTCATTCTCTCTCTCTCTCTCTGTGTAAGATTGATATACTCAGCACTTCTCCATTGTCTTTTTTATTTTTATTTTCAGTAGAGGCTTTTGTAAGCGTCTGTGTATGTGTGTGTGTAAGTGTATTATTTCTGCGTATATATGCAGCAGTATGTGTGTGTGTGTGTGTTCAGTCTGTTCATTTGTCACTGTGTCCACTGCAGGATTGTTGCTTGCTAAGCAGGGTGGACGAGGGCCGCAACTGCTGTCATCTACTGCTGCATGATCAATCACAAACACACACACACACCAGTATGCTTGCACACTTTACTCCTTTACTCTCGTAGGAAAAAGCAAAACCAGGAACCTTTTTAGGCCCGGTCCTCACAAACCCCTCATAAACACCTCTAAACCTGTCCACACACGTGTGTGAGCACAAAACATATAAAAATCCACTCTCCCCCACTTTCTTTCCTCCTCTCGTCCTCATGTCATCGTTTTTCAAAACCTGTACACACACACGTGAGTAAGTACAAACTAAAACACACACACCTTTTCTCTCTCTGCCTTCTCTCTTAAGGTCGGTCTCGGAAGGTCGTCGGTTCAAGTCCCGGACGGTTAAAGGTACCACTGAGGTACTCATGAGCACCATCCAAAAGAATTGCTCCTTTACGGATGGGTCAAATGCAGAGGTCAGATTTCGCTGTGTGCTGTGGTGTGTTTACAATAATGACAAATAATTACACTTTTTCTGTGAAAGATTCTGATCCTGTAAGACTTTACTTCTCACATACAGATATGTCCCCACAAAGTCACCCAAGGTCCTCACAGTTACCAGAAAACACACACACACACACACCAGTATTCATGTTTCGTCTCCCTCTCTCTCTCACACACACACACCATTGACCCATCCATTCTTCCCTAAAAGACTCATCTCTTGGGTTGAACAAATTTTTATGTTTGAGTAAAATTACTCCCATTAACAATAAAAAGCGAATGGCAACACCGTTATAATGAAACAAGCTCTGATAGGTCACCGGAGTCACGCTCCGCTTGACCAGCTACACACACTCACACCCACACTCACACTCACACACACACACACACTCTATTACCTATTGCTCAGCGAGATTTATACGCCGTCCTCCGTCTGGAGCGAGGTGGCTGGGCGCCCCATGGCCTTCTGGGTAAAATGAAAAAGTCTCAGGGAGATAAATTATTAGCGCACAGGCTGATTTGGCCGCTACGCTTGGCCACTCGGGCGAGCTGCTGTTTATAATTGATTAGCTTCCCACCATGTTTTCTCATTTAGCGACCTTTGTGAAACACGGTCACGCTCATAAACCCGGGAACTCCGCCCTGCACTCGTTCCTCTGTTCTCACTCGTTCCTCTGTCTTCACTCATCCCTCAATATTGCACTTGTTCCCTGTCTTCACTTGTTCCTCCGTCCCTGCACTCGTTCCTCCATACTCACTTGTTCCCCCGTCCTGTGCTTGTACACTCCTCCCTGCACTCGTTCCTCCATTCTCACTCGTTCCCCTGTTGCTGCACTCATTCCTCCATTCCTGCACTCGGTTCCACTCGTTCCTCTGTCCTCACTCGTCCCTCTGTCTTTACTCATCCCTCAATATTGCACTTGTTCCCTGTCTTCACTTGTTCCTCCATCCCTGCACTTGTTCCTCCATACTCACTTGTTCCCCCATCCTGTGCTTTTATCCTTCACCCTGCATTCATTCCTCTATTCTCACTCATTCTCTCGTCTTGTGTTTGTATTTTCCACCCGGCATTCATGTCTCCATTCTGTCTCGTTCCTCGGCCCTGAGAGCAGAAACACCCTGAAAAAACTTCATTATAGCAAAGTGTGCAGATGTAATTTGTTATTTCCTCCCGTTCAAACGAGGGATGAGAGGGAGGATGTTTGGAGGTGGGAGATGAAGGTACAGAGAGAGAGAGAGAAAGAGATGGTTGACTGTAACTCTCATAACCTTTGCTTGAGTTCCCTTAGCGAGAAACCCAGAAAAGTCAGAGCTTGACTGCTTTGCAGCTGATAAAACTTCCCATTAAAGCCGCTCTCCACCTGGCTCCACGTCAATATCAGATTGTGGATTTAGTCGTAATAACCAGCGAGAAGCTTTTTATCCGGACTCGTCCTCGCTATCTGATCCAGGTTCTGCTACAATGACGCAAATGAAAAATCCGCACGCTGTCTGGCCACTTCTGCCTGTTTCGCTTTCCAGAAAAGCGAGAACCCGAGCCAGTGCCAGAGCCAGCGCCGCATCAGGGTGATACTTTGACACGTTTCCATTTTGTTACATTTGAAAATGTACATTTACAACATTTGGCAGACGCTCTTATCCAGAGTGACGTACGTCAGAGCTTTGTGGTCCAAATCTGTACTTCATGAGTGTGAAGCTAAAGCCGCAAAGCTAGCTTCATACCTGGAATCAACAGCTGCTTAGTTACACACCATAACAAACTCCATAACAGTAAAAGACAAATGTTATTGCACAATCAACACATGCATGAAGTCTAATAAGTCAATGCCCCAAGTATTAATAATTCAGTTGAAGTGGTTTGGTCACTTTCAATGGAAGTCCAGCAGTAATTCCAGTTTAGAGATGACCAGAGACTGGGTGAGTAACTGATTGGCTTCGGTGGTGAGAAAGGGATCATGTCCTTCTGGTGTTATTAAGAAGACATCTGCAGGTTGTGGAATGGTTGTGAATGTGCAAATGGAATATCGCTTCTTCGTCTGGCATGAGACCAAGGCATCCTCCCTTCCTTAAGGGGCCGATAACGGCATTCTCTAAAGCAATGGTGAAGTTAGGGTGGTCCCTTGATGGACAGAAGCTCAGTCTTACAGGAATTTCAACTTGAGGTTGTTGAATGTGGAAAACGAATGGCGAGTGCTAATATTTCTGCAGCTCTAGTCTCCAGCGCGATGCGATGTGAGACCCGTCCTTGACACCTTAATTACCCAACATGCCGTTCGGGGCCCGTCTCACCGTGTTTACACTTGCAATATTGATCTCCTTCTAATGGGTAAAGAGATGCCTCTCAGTCTGAACCTGGTGTGATGTGTAAGAGTCTCTCTCTCTCTCGCTCTATCTCTCTTGCTGTTCTTCTTCTCCAGCACTCATCACTTCAGAGTGGAGAGAAAAGACGTGGGAGGTCATCCACTCATCTCCCATTAGGCACTGGCGTGTGTGTTTGTGTGAGTGTGTGTCCTCTCCGTAGTTGGTCTCAGTAATTAGATGCTGATGGGTCTCTAATGGATTCAGCTTAGTGGATTAAGGTGCAGGCCAAGGACCGGAGATACACAACCAGCGCAGCAGCAACAACAACAACAACAACGACAGCCATAGCAACAACACGAAACAGGATTTTTTTTTAATCCCAAAAGTGAAGAACATCATGAATTGTAGAACGTGTTAAACACACACCTCATCAGAATCAGATGTGACGTGTTAGTACTTTCTTCTTTTAATCTTTTTTGTGTGTGTGTCTGTTTTGTTCCTGTCAGTTATGCCGCTTTTCATAAAAGCCATCTAAATGTCCACAACTCCCACACGCCGACGTCGCCATTGTTGGATGAGCTTTACGGTTAATTGAATTTACTTTAAGGTTGTAGGTGTTGTGTTGTTGTGTGAGCTGCATGTTAACAACTACGCATGACTCGGAGGGTAAATCAATATGCCATTCAAACGCCATGAATCGGGACCGGCGCATCTCTGAAAGCTGGAACAACCTTCAACATTCTATTTAGTTAGTTACTGCAGAAAGCAGGTTATTACAAACAACAAGCTCCAACAAAGACGTGCTCGAAAACAAGCTGTGGTCAGAAGCCAGCTAACGGCAAAAATACTGGTAATCCAGAGCGGTGTCAAAAACACAGCAGCACACCCCGAACATCCAAATTTAGACAGGAAAAATAACGCAGGAGGTCTTACACAACATACACAATGATTCAACCAAGTTGGCAATACTTCACAAAGCTTATGGATTAGACTAGTTCTTTTAAATGTCTAAAAGCCAGAAAGTGGAATGCAGTTCAAAACTTGTGTACAGAGCCCCCTAAAGGTGTGGAGACGGCACTGCAACCAGAATTGTTACAGTCAGGCCCTGTCCACACGGGCGCTGGAATCTTGGATAAATGAACGCACTGTGAACGCCCTACACGGTTATGTTGTGTTTTGTAGCTGCGCTTGATTGACTTCAGTGAGACGGTACATTGGCATTCGTTTGATGCTGTTTAACGCTAACCTGCAGCCCAACTTATAATTTGGTGTGGGAGCAGTAATCTGCCTGTTCAAAATGTTTACCTGTGTGCCGAAAAATATATACAAATATAAAAGAGGAAATAAAAAAAATAAGTCCTGGACACAAAGTAAATTAATCTCTGTGCTGCACAGTTGAGTTGGCAACATGCAAATAAATTATGAATATTAAATAAAAAATCTTGCGGCATATGAAGGACAGTCTTTGTGCTGATAGTTGGTTTTTACATCACCCACCGAAACACATATTATGAATATTACACTAACTTAACAGAATCATGGGATATAATCGGTCCTCCAGGACGTCAACTGAACGCCATGTAAACGCAATAGTGATGTTTTCTTTGCATTTGTTTGGATTCCGGTAGAAATTGATGCCAGGAAAACGTTGCATGCAGACACACATGACACAAGATGGCGCGGCCACGTCCAGACGCCTTCCCGACTGCTCCGTCTAGACTGTGCTTGTTTTTCATTATTTATTTATTTTTACTACTCTCTAATGTGCAAAAGTCGTCAGGGTTAGTTACCTATGGCAGTAGAACCTTACTGGATATAGGAAATAAGATTTCGCTCATAACTTCAACCAGTTCTGAGCCTGACCCGTCGTGGCCGTCTGAGATACTGCGCGGCTCGGACGACAACAATGGACGCGACGCTGACCCGCGGCGCAGAACAAAGAAGCGCTGGGGGAAACGTGGCGGTGTCTGCAACAGAATGAGAGAGTGAGCTCACCGCACACCACTACCGAGTATCCTGTTGGCTAATGTTCAGTCACTGGACAACAAGTTGGACGATCTGCGGGCCAGCGCGACATGAGGGATTGTAATGCATGGACAGAACGGCGGAGTCCAACAAGGCTAAAGGTGGAGGAGTGTGTTTCATGATCAACAACAAGTGGTGCGACACCCAGAGTGTTTCTACTCTCTCCAGCCGCTGCTCGCCTCATCTAGAATATCTGAGCAACAATCTTTAAACTTAAGTCAAACTTTACAAGCCTGAAGAACAGACATGAACTACAAAACACTGACGTACATTACTCTTGATAAGATTTCCTGCTAAATTTTGGAAATGTAAATGTAGCCATTTTTAAGTCACTTCAAAATAGCTTTTAGGCCGAGGGTTCTTAAGAATAACTTGCGGAGCTCCAGGTTTTTGAGGTGGTGCTGTAAGTGCTGGCAGCTGGAGAGTTGAGTTTGGGGGCTGTGGGTCAGGTCGACCGCGGAGCTCCAACTGCATGATGCTCACTGTGAGGTCTCAGAGTCCCGGCTGCAGCTCGGCTAATGGCTACTTCATGCCCAGTCCAGCACTCTTATGACTAATTTAACTCGCCCAACTAATTAAGTCTCCGCTTCCCTACGCTCGCCTTCACTAGAGCCACCGCAGGTCATATTACAGCCATTAGCAGTGAGATAGTGTGTGTGTGTGTGTGTGTGTGAGTGAGTGAAGTCAATTTTATATATTTTTTCATCAACTACTTTATTAAAGTAAGAGCAGAGGGAACAAGGCCTCTCTCTCTCTGTCTTTATTCTGTCCTTTTTTCCTTCCCCCTCTCTTTCTCTTTCTTTCCTACCTCTCTCTTTCTCTCTTTCTGGTTAAATGATCTACTGTAAATTTGTTCTTTCTTTCTTTCTTTCTCTTCCTTGCGTTTTCTTTCTTTTTTGGTTCTTTACTCTGTACTAGTGTTGTAGTGCTGGAGAACGGTCTCAAAACCAGTTTTGGAAGGTCTTGGTCTCGTCTCGGACTCGGTCTGGTCATGGACTCGGACAAAGAGGGATTTTATTTGGAGACCAGCTGAGACCACAAATCTGAGAATATTACTATTAAAACTCTTTGAGACCAACACAGGCATTTTTATTTAATATTAATTAGTGTTAGTGTTAATTTTAATAAGTCAGAATCCCCTTAACTTACAGAAACCACACACATACCGTCACAAGGCCTTGAACTGTATGTGAAAACATTTCTGAGTAATTCCGTGCACAAGAACTGAAGTAATTGTGTAAAAAGAGATTAGTGACATTATTCGTGGCGTACATATGTGCGTTAGTGCTAGCGACTCTCATATGGAACGCTGTCATGCGCAAAAACAGTTTTTGCAACCTATTTTACTACACTTTCTTTCTTTTCTTCTTTATTTCTTTTCTTGATTGCTATGTCTAGTTTACGGCAGCAGGATCTAAACCCATGACACACTATTCTGTAATCCTCTCATACACGTTCTTTCTTTCCTCCTTTCTTTTCTTTTTTTTCTGTTCTTTTCAGCCTCAACAACTGGTGACACAAAACTCAGAATCATGAGACATCTCAGCGTGGCCTGTCCTGTCGACACACAGATGTGCTTGTTGCAGACACACACACACACACACACCACACATACACACACGAATGGATGCATGGATGAGTGCACACATGTACACATGGAAACTGCCCAAATGTGAAGTTCTGACATGGCTGACAGGGAAGCGCTCAAACTAATCTCTCAGGAGGAGATCGAGTTAGAGAGTGAGAGAGGATAGAGAGTAAGAGAGAATAGAGAGTGAGAGAGTGAGAGAGAGTATAGAGAGTGAGAGAGGATAGAGAGTGAGAGAGTGAGAGAGGATAGAGAGTGAGAGAGGATAGAGAGTGAGAGAGTGAGAGAGAGTGAGAGAGGATAGAGAGTGAGAGAGGATAGAGATTGAGAGAGGATAGTGAGTGAGAGAGGATAGCGAGTGAGAGAGTGAGAGTGGATAGAGAGTGAGAGAGTGAGAGGATAGAGAGTGAGAGAGGATAGTGAGTGAGAGAGGATAGTGAGTGAGGATAGAGAGTGAGAGAGAAAGGATAGAGAGTGAGAGAGAGAGGATAGAGTGAGAGAGGATAGAGAGTGAGAGTGGATAGAGAGTGAGAGAGGATAGAGAGTGAGAGAGTGAGAGGATAGGGAGTGAGAGAGTGAGAAAGGACAGAGAGAGAGAGTGAGAGAGAACAGAGAGAGAGAGTGAGAGAGGACAGAGAGTGAGAGAGGAGAGAGGATGGAGAGTGAGAGAGTATAGAGAGTGAGAAAGTGAGAGGATAGAGAGTGAGAGAGGATAGAGAGAGAGAGTGAGAGAGGATGGAGAGTGAGAGAGTATGGAGAGTGAGAAAGTGAGAGGATAGAGAGTGAGAGAGGATAGAGAGAGAGAGTGAGAGATGATGGAGAGTGAGAGAGTATGGAGAGTGAGAAAGTGAGAGGATTGAGAGTGAGAGAGGATAGAGAGAGAGAGTGAGAGAGGATAGAGAGTGAGAGAGGACAGAGAGAGAGAGTGAGAGAGGATAGAGAGTGAGAGAGGACAGAGTGAGGGAGAGAGGATTGAGAGTGAGAGAGAACAGAGAGATATTGTGATGAAACTTAAAGTGAGGTGAGTGAATTAAGGTGTGTGATTATCATTGTGAACACAGCACAGCGCAGCACACAGTGCACAAACACCCAAATGTGAGCTCTTCATTTGACCCATCCGTAAAGGAGCCGTGGTCAGCTTTTTGGCAATGCTCGGGTAGCAGTACTTGGAGATGGTACTTTGCTCATGAGTACCTCAGTGGTACCTTTATCAGCCTGGGATTTTTCCCTAACTGTTATGCTACCAACTGGTGATTTCCGGATGCCGGACTTCTTCACCATCTCTAAACAGATTCTCCCGCTCAATTCGTCTGTCATCCGTCTTGCTGAAGTAGAACCTCATGAGACTGAGTGTGGATAAAAACTGCATCTCACAGGGTTTAAGCAGAAAAGATGACGAAGCCCACCGATCGCTGAGGCGCACTTCAGCTGTATATTAACAAGGACGCATGAGTGATTCGTGTCCTTGGAATTCTAGCTTAGTCTTTCAGCAGTAAGACACATACAAGAGGCTTAATGTGGAAAACAGCTCGGGCTTTTAGTTATAAAGACAGGCCCAGGGCTTTTCCTGTATATAAACACAGTAACACCAGTGATGGGGAAGCTACTTTTAAACGGTAACTTTCAAAGCTACAAGGTCTTTATCATCAGTGTTATGGAGGTATGTTACGAACTACTTTTTACAGAGGATTATCAGAAGTGTAGCTACTTTTAAAACTTTGTAGCATTTCCATTTACAGCATTTAGCAGATGCTTCAGAGCGTCTCCCTGGAGCAACTTGGGGATAAGGGTCAAGAACTCAATGATGGTGCCTAACCACTAGCCACTAGACCACCACCATGAGGTCAAGTGGTTACGAAACAAGGTTTCAAGGTACTTTGTCGTTAGTCGCTTTATACATGTACAAAGTGTGATGAGACAGTGTAAAAAAGCGACTGATGAGAATAAAGTACCTTGAAACCCTGTTTCGTAACCACTTGACCTCATGGTAACTTTTCTAGTAATTACTAATTACAAAATACTATTATACTATCGATAGCATTTATTATGTGGTCGATAGCATAACGGTAGGGCATTTGCCCCATGGTTGGAAGGTCGCCGGTTCAAATCCAAGGACCAGTAAAGGTATCACTGAGGTACTCATGAGCAAGGTACCGTCCCCAAACACTGCTCCACTGAAGTTGCCCTTGTTAGCTGCCCACTGCTCCTTCACGGATGGGTTAAATGCAGAGGTCACATTTCGCTGTGCTGCACTGTGAGCTGTGCTGTGGTGAGTTCACAATGACAAATAATCACTCACTTTCTCTCTTTAGATGGGTATTTCTTTCTGATTGATGCTGAATTGATCTGATAAGCATCTGATAGGCTACCGTGGTGGCACACATTGCATCGCGGCATGCTCTTGGCATGGAGGATGGAGTCCACCGTGACCAATAAGGAGGCAAGAATCTTACACGGAAAAAGCAATCAACATATAGAGAATTAACAATTTACTGTATGTAAAAATAAGTTACATAATAATAGTAACAACATAATTTATTAGATTTTTTTCGTAGCTTAGTTTTAAAAATAAAACGTGGAACTTTTCTATAAAAGCACTCAGTCAAAATGTCACATTTTGTCACAGAAATTAGACTCGAGTTTTTCTATTTTCACAGGACAGTCACCTAAAAACTTATTCACACCCAAACGCACACTCAAAGGCTGCTCTACTGTAGTCCTGTTATTGGCCAAAGTGTTTCCGAAAGCCCTGATTGACATTTATAGCACATAAGGGTGGGGTGGAGGGAACGGAGCTGTCAGTCAAACAAACAGCCTTCCCATAAACAGGCTGGAAGCAGGACACCAGGACATACTGTAAATCACCCAGAATTCACTGCTGTCATCCGCAGCCGCGTCTGAGACAGAGCTCCATGGGGCCTCAGGTTTATACAGGACACACACACACACACACACACAGACACGGGCCTGTGGAGTTTATACATATTCCAGCTTCCTCACAGCACAATAAATAACACAGAGAAAAACACGACACCTGTGTGTAGGAAATGAGGCGTGAGGGTTTAGAGAAGCCAACCAGCACTGATTAAACAGCCCCAGATACTCTGTTATATTCTCCATTATGTGTGTGTGTGTGTGTGTTTATGTGTGTGTGGGCGAGACCAGAGAGAGTGGCAAATGACCCAGGTGTTTGCGAGTTATATTTGTAAAAACTTCCAAAAGTTTCTCATTGCCAAGATGAGGTTAGGAGTTTAAAGCACTATTCGGACAAGATTAGTTTTACTTGAGGACGTGGGGTAAAATCCCTTCCAAATATTTTAGTCTTCTGGCAAACAGTTGCCGTTAATCTTTGGCAAAGTTACCACAAATTTGCAGCAAGGTCATATTTTAACATGCAAATGTGACTCTGCACGGCAAAACCAGTCGCTTGTCACAAATTTTCAAAATTGAGTTATGTTTTCATGAAAGGGCATAAATCAAGCTTCAAAACGATACCTATATCGAATGAATGGGACGACATATGACTGAGATATCAACGTTCAAAGGAGTCGGGTTTCTCCTGTCACGCCAAGTGAGAAACGGAGAAATCTGCCTTTGAAGTTGACTATCGCCGTAGCACTCACAGACGCTTGGTGCGGTCGCGGCTACGTTTGCATTTACGGCGCTGCATTCACAGCCACACGGATAGCCTACCTGCGTTAGGTTAACTGAACTCGGGAGACGGAGATGGATTCCGGAGAAATATCTTCACGCTAGTCAACCAGTGGATTTACCGTAAATATTGAAGTAGAGCGGTCAAAACAGAAACTTTTAACGTCCTGCTGGAATTGAATTCCTCACCTCAAGAAAGTCACGTTTTTAGGATGGAAAGGGTAAGTTTTCAGCGAAATTTCTTCACAACAGTACAGTATAGACCTTCCACTGTTTCAAAACACTAAAAACAAAAAATCCAAAATTTTACCCCACGCAACATAAACGGTTGTTTTTCTTGGAAACCTCCGTTGTGACAAGCGACTGGTTTTGCCGTGGAGAGTCACAAATTAGGTTTGTGGCAAACTTGTGGTGCACTTCTATCAAACTTTGTGCACCTGGCAAATTTGTCACCAAAAGTTCACCACAAGTTTGTCAATACTGGCAAAATGTTTTGGCAAATCACTGGCAAATACATTTACCACTAGTGGCTGACTATTTGTTATTGTTTGCAGAACATTGCTGCAAGTTTGCCACTAGTGGCTGACAATCGCAAACCTGCGGCAACATTTTCTTGCAAACTCCACTGTACACCACAAATTAGACCGAGAAGAGACTGGACCAATGCACATTTTACACCACATGAGAAATAAGTGGAACATGCAAAGCCTAAGCAGCATTAAACATGTTTATTCAATATTCACTTCACTGGAAGCAGTTATTCAAACTGATCACTGTTTTATTGACTTGCAGAGTTGTTATTTTGCAGAAACATGCTATGGCTTAGTACTGTGAAGAAAAATTAAATTTAGTGTCAGGCAGAAACACTTCTTTATCCACTTGGTATCCATCTGGATACAGAATAAAATTAATTGATAACAAATAATATTTTTTTCTATATTTATTTCTCCCTATTGATTACTTTCTAAATATTTTCTGATCAACTGAAAATGAAGAAATACTTAAGTTTTGGGTAATTTTGAGCCAATTTGGACTGATTTTAGCCTATAAAATGAGCTGCTTTTGGCATTTCTGGAAGATAACTACCTTTTTGCACACGAGAGCGTTCCATATTAGAGTCACGAGGACTAATGTGTGTTTACACCATGAATAACTTCAGTTCTTGTGGACAGAATAATAATTTCACATACAGAGGAACGAATGTAATGTCCAGTAGGTTAAAGTCTTGTGATTATTAGAAAGATAGGAGAAAGAAAAGTGGAGAATGACAGACAGAAAGAGCGAGGGGTTTGGGAAAAGAGAGAGACTTCTTAGTGTGAGTGTAAAAGAGATAAATAATCAATGAAGAAGGGAAGGCATAGATTAAGAAGAGAAGAAGGAAGAAGTGCCAAACAGGAGAGGAAAGGCATGAAAAGTATAGTTCACAGGAATGTTAAATGCACACACACACACACACAAATACACACACAGTTTACCAGTGCTGTTAGATGTATGAGCTCCCCCAGGGAGTGATCCCTCTTGAGTAATGGCTGCTACTCGGGGATATTAGTGATCAGCGTGGATAAATGAGTGTGCGCACACAAGCGCTGCTCTGCCTGGAGATAAGCCTGAAGGAGAGATCTCTCAAACAGCATCAGCAGCGAAAACCCTCACCGCGTTTATGCCGTACAGTCACTTTCTACTAATCCACCGCTTGGACTGCCTCCACTTGCACTCGTTCACCGGCCCGGTTCAGATGTTAGTGGGTCAGCGGCTGCTATTATTAGGACGGAACCGACATCTACCGTCAGGTGCTGCACCATCTCTGGAGAGTAGCAGCTTTAATAATATATCATGTGAACATTACATTATATTATATACAGTTGGTAGAATAACGGTTAGGGAGTTGGCTCCGTGATCAGAGGGTCACCGGTTCAAGTCCCGCAGCGATAAAAGGTACCACTGAGGTACTCGACAGATGGAGACAGAATGGGGTCGAAGTTGAGTGGGGTCAAAGTAGGGGTTCGCCATGACTTTGATTCTGAGAACTGAAACAAAATGTATATAATATCTCAGTTTGTATTCATTTCCCTTATTCATTTATTGTTTAAAATACTATTATTTAAAATCATTTAAATCATATTTTTTTAGGAATAGCAATTTGAACAAACGTTAAAAAAATATTTAAAAAATTGATGAAAAGATAAACGTATAAAAACACAAAAAGCCACAGTGGAGTTGCTGTGCGCCATCTAGTGGACAAAATTTGAAATAAAATAAAATGAGAGTCGCAAGCGTTCATGTGTGTTTGCATCGAGAATAATGTAATTAATGCATTTTTACGCAATTACTTCACTTTTTGTACACGGAATTACTCAGAAATAATTTCACATACAGAGGAATGAACATAATGTCTGGTAACTTCAAAGTCTGTTATCACAACTGTTATCGTTAAGATTTTACTCACTCTTAATGACTAGCGGAGATGTCAACCCACTGATGTGGAGATCACTAATCACAGATGGCCACAGGGAACGCACATGTCCGTTTACATTTGTTGCCAATGTGACATGAGGAGCCAGATATATCGCTTGCTCGGGACAGATCTGGCTCGCAGGCCACCATTTGGGGGCCACTGCCCTATCCCATAAGGCTTTGGGGCTGGGCTTAAACTGGAATTTACACCTTAGAAGATTGAGGAAATGCCTTGTATCATGGCACTGCACCGAGGAGCTCAAATTACAGCCTTGGAAATGTTTGATGTCCCTTTTTTAGCGATAACACAACAACACAGAGATGAATGGAGTGGAGGTAAGGTGGGAAAAGACGGAGGGAGGAAGAAGCGGATAAAAGTAGAGTTGGAATAATAGAGGACGAGTGTGAAGATGGAAGGGGACTGGTGTGTACTTGCGTGGCAGCAGTCCCGCTGTGTTTGGGAATAGTTGCCCCTCTACAGGGGGCCTGTTTGTTTTCCCACCGAGCTCCAGTCAAAGTGGAATTCCCAAGTTCACACACAAAGACCCGGGAATAAAAACCCTTGGAGGATATTTCTGTTCAAAACCGTCTTTTTTTCTGTTATAGGAGCTAATCAGACACAGGACAGAGGGCCTACAAGGCAAAAGCGTGCATGAAGATACACACAGACACACACTCTCTCTAGTTTTGGGGACATTCAAGGTACTGGTGGTGTAGTAGTTAGGATACTCAGCTCTGGACCAAGAGGTTGTGGGTTAATGTCCTACCTCCGGCATTACCCTAAAGCAAGCAAGACCATTAACCCCATGTTGCTGTCAGGGAAAATGATATGAGCCACTTGCTGATAAATGGTAACATCATAAATGATAATTAAAAAATAAACAGAGGGTGAAGATGGATGAATAAATATTCTGACCACCAGAGGGTGCCACTGTGGCCATTTTTAGTGGTTTTATACGTTTATATTTAATCAATATCTAAATAGGATGTTCAAAGTGCTATTCACATATGTGTTGCAAATGGATTTTAATAATAACATGTTAAGCAAAAATAAATAAAGAAAAAATGAAAGAGGAATGAATATAAATGGAGATTTTTTTCCCCCCACTTCTCAAAATCACTTTTTCACTTCGCTACTTTGGCCATGTTTACTCATAGCCGAGTATTTCTCTCCGTTTTCAAAAATGTCCTTGTTTACACCGGATAATTTTCCAAAAAATATTCATTTACACGAGTCTGCATAAATACTCTGTCAAGACCATGTTAGTCAATCAGAATAGAGTGGTGAAGTCATGGGACCTAAAATCGGAAAAAATATGAATGGGAGCCAAGGGACAGAAAATAATTATTTTCAGGGTTCCAGTCGACATGAGCCTTGAATTACAGTTTTGATGTTTCTGGTGATGACTAGAAAATAAATTTGATCTCCCCACTGACTCCCATTCATAATTTTTATTTGAATACAAGTGTCACGCAGCTGACAGCTAATGCATTCTCTGTCACATACTGTGACGTTTGAAAACTTAAAAAGTTTCCCAAAATCTCTACTTTGAGTTTTCAGAAATATTCGTTTTCAGTGAATTAAACCTCCGTTTTTGTGTAAATGGAAGACGAAAACATGAATTTATCATCCTTTTCCCAGATATCTGGCTATGTGTAAACAGGACCTTCGACACCACTCGACTTCGACTCCTTTGAGTAACTCAGTGGTACATTTACTGGTCCAGTATTTGTCCCGGCGACTTTTCTATCACAGGGAGAACTCCCTGACCGTTATGATACCAACTGCCTTTAAATGCCATAAAAGGTCATGTAAATGCACTAGACACAATGTGTCTAAATAAGCCTATGCTTGGCCCTGATCCTAAACATAGCTTATTAAATAAAACTAAACTGTACTCAGATAGCTGGTAGCATAAAGGTAAGGGAGTTGGCTCCATAATTGGAAGCCACTGGTTCGAGTCCCGGACCAGTAAAGGTACCAATGAGGTACTCATGAGCAAGGTACTGTCCTCAAGACCTGATCCCCGGTTGATGCTAAAAAAGCTGCTGGATCGATCAAATGCAGAGGCATTTGGTTGTGGTGCACTGTGTGCTGTGCTGTGTTCACAATGACAAATGACCACTTTAAAAAAAAGCTAAAAAGGTCACTGTTTTGTCCATTCCTAATATACAGGTGTAGAAATCATTTTTCCTTATGAGAAACATATCTCTCAAAGCCTCGAAATCAGCAACTCCTCATACACACACTTGCATTTCGCTACTTTTGTGATATACTTCCATTGGCTCCCATTTTAGTACCACTCTTTCAATCATCACATCAAATCGGCAAAACATGTTTTTCTTCATGAGTACTGACCATAACAAATCTTTTTAAAAACATTTTAAAAAATTGGACAAATATCAGATTTTAGCAGTTGCAAATACATAAAAACCTAACAACACACAAACACACACCCAGAAAGTGTGTATGTGAGAGAGAGATTTTCTGCACGATTAGCCCCACTAGAGGCCTTAATTGTTACCTTGTTTCCATGGCGATGGCTGTGCTCCGGCTAGTTGGTGGTAATTCTATGTCTATTTTAGAGGAACCGGACCTCAAGCTTGAGAAGCAGCCGGTCGTCTCTACAAGGAACACTATACTCATGAGTAAGGTACCCTCCCCAAGCTCTGCTCCCCGGGCGCTGGCAAAAAACCTGTGCTGTGTTCACAATGACAAATAATCACTCCATTAATTCATAAAAATATTTTCCTGTCTGCAAAAGGAGGGATGGCTCTTCCCAAACGTTCCCTGGCCAGCCAGCAGAGATCGCCAAAGTCTTGTCTTGTATGTTTTTGTCTCTGTTAATTTGCCCTAATGCTCCTCACCTGTCTAAGTTAGTTCAGCTGATTGGTTTAGCGCTTGTTATCCCTGTCTCTCCTGACTCTTCCCTAGTTTATTTGTAGTTTGGGTTTGCTACTGGTTGGCTAGTTTAGTTTAGTTAGCCGATTCAAATTCCAGACCGGTAAAGGTACTACTGAGGTACTCATGAGCACGGTACTGTCCAAAAGCACTGCTCCCTGGGTCGCTGCCCACTGCTTATTCGTGGATGGGTCAAATGCAGAGGGTCACATTGTGGTTGTGGTGCTATGCCTGGGTTTTGGGATGATGAGCATCTCTCCATCTCTCACCCTCGCACTTCACGTTTCCATCTTGTTAGACGGCTCCCTTTATCTCGGCTTTTCCCTTTGTCTCTATCTGACACCAGCTGCATGTCTTGGATATGAAAATTTTGACATTTTTTTTCTCATTGTTTCCCAGTTGATTGATAGATACAATATTATACCTTTATTTTCACTTCAAAGAGACAGCGGAACAGACCAGCCGTGTGGAACTGCAGAGCCTGTTTATGAAGGAGAGATTGATAAATGAGAACGCAGAGAGAGAGAGAGAGAGAGAGAAAGAGGGAGAGAGAGAGGCATAAAGGGACACATTTTGACAGAGCAGCTCCACATCACCACCTTTACTTCACTTAATGCCAAGAAACGACATTAGCAGTAAATCCCATTATGATATAAAGCTACAATCGCACAACGAGCTACTAAAGCTGTAAAATCGCCGGAAGTAATTGACTTTCTATTAACAAGAGTGTCAAAAGCAATGAGCGTAAAAGTCTGGGCGACACTGACGTTGAAAAACATTGAAGACAGCTGAAAACGACCAAATCGGAATGTAGACGTTCGTCGCTTGTGAATATCCCAGAGAACATACTCAGAAACTTTGGTTCCTACCGTACTTTAGTTCCGATCTAAAATGACACGTGAAAAGCTGATCACACCTTTTCTTATACGATCCGACCCTTTTTCGCCTTCAGAGATCGTTACAAGAAAGCACAGGCGTGGGATGAAGTGTCTTGAGTACAATGCTACTTTGCATACTGAATTATTATTGCACAATATATTTTTCAAATTTACTAAACTATGAAATGTACTTATTTACATAATTCTGCTCTCTTGGCTGTAATTTGATCACTTAGTATCTGCTTGTCAGGAGCTCTTGTCTCATTGGCTACAAGCATGCGGCTCCTTTAAGCTAGATCGAAAGTTCAAATGACGTCATGAGCGACGTGGGCAAAAATATTTTGCAGCGATGCTTTTTTACTGTCTTCCGTGCAACGAGGGTCCGTCATTTAATATACTTCATGAAAGCACTTACGTCTGCAGCTTACGCTTTGACAGTGAGCTTCTTTTTGTATCCAAGAACAAATGTATCCGTATTCTTAAGGGTATCTACTTCTTCCTCAGCAGAACCTTCGCTTACGTTTACACTATCGTTAGACGCACCCTAAAGACGAGCACTGACCCGGTCGAAAACCGACAGTTGAGAGAACTGAGCCTCCCCCCAGTTATTCCAAAAAAATCTTTAACATTTTCTACCGCGCTTTGAAGCTTACTGGGAAAGTGTAAGCTGCAGACGTAAGGGCCTCCACGAAGTACAGTATATTAAATGACAGACCCTCGACCCTTCTGATTAAAATCACACAGGGTTTTCATCTTTAGGGAAGTTGTGAAAGCTGAGATAAGGGTGCCGTTGTTTTGAAGTAGAGCAGCCAGGTGCACTACAATAACACCAACAAGAGGAGGCAGCCATTGCGTCTGAAACAGCTGATGTAAACAGGAAGTGACGGTACACTGCTCCCCTGATTAGAACGTTCAGAACCAGGGAGTGTGACAGTGGCGCCTACTGGAAAACCTCCAGCTTTTTAAAAGTTGTTTAATTCATTAGCAATACGTTAGCAACTATACTTTTGGGAAATGCAAACCTGGGCGGGTACCAACACACCACAGGGCACACACAAACACACTCAGCTACACACCTATGGGGGCATTTTAGAGTCACCAATTAACCTTCACCTCTAAGCCCAATCGCCCTGGAACAGTGACGTTGTCATTAAAGGCTTTAAATAGTAAACGTAAACAAATGTATGCATGCGGCACATCACCGTCACTGATAGAATCCACCTAAATATAACACAATTCCAACACCAAACACATAAATAAACAAAGAACAAAAACACTGCGTAGGTCTCCGTGGAAGAAATACAGCTGTAGAATCTATAGTACTACGGCTAACCATGTATATCACATGAAAGCCGAGACTCCGCAGATTACGTAGATAGCCGTATTACCACTCTCCGATTAAAACTGACCGAAGCAGCAACCAAAAACTTCATAACTTCACGAAGTTATGAACAAGATGATACGCCTTACCTTTGATGTTTTGTAATCATAAATCGCATTCAAGTCGATAAAATCCAGACGGAACTGTAGACCAAAACACCGTCTTACACTGAAATCAATCTGGGTACCCTTCAGAGTCTGGTCTGTTGCTTAGGAGGGCAACAAATCAGCTCTAGATCCAGGCCCTTTAACGCACTAGCTGTATTTGGCACCCTGTGATTGGTGAATGATGTTGCTGACGATTATTCAAGAGCTGCCTCTCAATATTATTCGCTCTTCAGATTAAAACAAGGCGTGAACTGTCCAAATAGACCAATCGGTTCCTGAGGTATAGCTCTGCATATCCTAACAGTGAAAAAACCAGAGAGAGCGCATTTGTGCACAGAAGTGCAGAGCGCGCAGCAGACCAGAAGGGGCCGCTTTTCCTGCTTTGTATTGATTCAGCGCTTCGGAAAAAGAGCTCGATATAATAATGGCAGGCAAGAATAAGCAAATTTTTACTACTGAGGATGTACTGGACATGCTTGCTACTGTTTGTCCCGTGGAAGCTTCATCAGACAAAGATGATCTCTTGACCCCAGAATGGGATCCAGAGAATAGTGAACAACAACATCTGCCTCCACCTATCAGAAAGGTGTGAAAGGCCACTCTAGCAAATGTTCTAAACAATCACCCATTTATTGCAGGAATTGCCAGGTCCCACTGTGCCTCACTTCCAAAAAGAACTGTTTTCAGTTGTGGCATGATGGACAATAAGTTGTTGTTGTTGTTGTTACAAATTTTTATTATTACTTTTTTACAAGTTCCATATGATTCTGAAATTTTGCCAATTTCCTTTGTGTGTTTTTTTTTTTTTCCAAAACAATCCAAAACAACTGTAAATAGATGGAATGAATACCTAAAGTGACATATAAGTAAAAAAAAAGTTTTATAGCTTGGTTCCTGAGAAACCTCAAATGGCACATATGGTGCCAAAATGTACCCAAATGTGCCCAAATGGATAATTTAGAGGGTCCGCTTAGATATGTCTCTACTAATATCTCTCTGTTTACTTTTTTCTTAGCAATATTTGTGGTGCAATTCATTGTCAAGATGTTGTACTATGGATTGTTTGAGGTTTTGGGCCACCATAGCTCATTTCAGAGAAATAATCACTCTGAATATGTATTTCTTTAGGCGAACATGATTTTTTTTCATGTTCTGCTGTGTTCCATCTTCCTTTATTCTGAAACAGTAACATGGATACTGATTCCAACACTTCTACAGTAATCTCATAAGTGTTACCTTTATAATGATAGCAAAAGCATACAGATAGACATTATTGTTGCTGAGATATACACATTTTATTTTGGGTATCTTTTTTCGAGCATAAATCTGTAAAACAGTCTCAGGGCTTAACAGGTAAACTGCACACTTTTGAAGTTGTACCCCCCAGAGAACACCCACGCAAACAGGGGGACAGCATACAAACTCCACACAGAAAAGCCCAATGGCCGACTCAGGGATCGAACCTGGGACCTTCCTGCTGTGGTCTGCACCATTGTGACATCAAAAAGTGTTTTTTTTTTTTAAACCAAAAATGTCATTTAAAAAGCTGCTCCCCAACACTTTAAAGTCACAGTAAAGCCTGATCTGAATTCCTTACTATAACTGATTCTGAGGACGGCTTTTTATCCCAGCCTCCGGCTATCAAATAATGTGCAACGAAACCTCAAAATGAAGTCTAGTCATCGTCCAAAATAAGTCGGGAGAGGAGTCCATTTGGAACGAGGCGAAATGGAGCAGAAATCTGATGCTAAGTGTCCACAGGTGTCTGAGGAAGTACTTTTGCATGGGAAGAAAGCGGTTTTATTACAGCCAGTGTGCTGGAGGCTTGCAGGTGTGTGTGTGTGTGAGTGTGTGTGGGGGGTGATGGAGGTGTGTGTGTGTGTTGTGGAATGAGTAGGAGCTTCATTGTGCGGCTCTGTTGGCATCTTTTTGCCCGTGGCTTGCTTGCGCTTGGCCTCTAGTGGTAGAAACTTCACTGAACTTCCTCTCAGCTCCTCTCAACACCTGCGTTTTTGGCGCTGCCTTCGATACTCGCATGAGCGTTATTTCCAAAACTCGGAACAACGCTCGTCTACAAATATATACAAATTGGTGGCTGAATTGCCTAATTTTAAACAATAATAAATCTGCAATTTTGTAGGTTGTATTAATAGGTGGGAAAAGAGGATGCCACAATATTTAGCAAAATAAAATATAAGAATACACATAGTAGGAGTGCAGACCGAACAAGCGTACCGAGAACCAGCTGAAGAGGTGGTCTTGCTTCAGTTCCAAACCAACTCTGGTACAGCCCGACTTCGATCCAACCCAGCTGCAAAAACAATACCTTTTTGGATTTAACAGGCTTCCGTCATTGTTGTGCATTATGGGATATTATTATTTGGAAAACTACACAGCATACAAAGATGTGTATAGCCAGTGCTGGAAATGAGCCGTGGGTTAATGTGGAGCTCTGTGGAGAGATCTCCTTTGCAGCCGTCTTGCAGCACGTCTTCGTTGCTGCAAAATTACAAGCATCATACTGTAAAACTGAAGCTGCATCAAACGTGAGTAGGGCACCAAGTGCCGGAAGGGGAACCAAAAAAATCGGCTAACTACCATAATCATAATAATCATAATGGCGTCATTTTTAAAATAAAGCTGTTGTGTTCAGGGCACCCAAATAGCTATCACCGGTCCTGATTGTGTTCTTTCACTTTGGACTTCATGCTTTACCCTGCCCCACATGTTTCTGTCCAATGGTTGGACTTTGAGCTTAGCTCACATGCGGTTTTGTTTACAAATTCTGGTCCACTTGCAATGCTTACAATGTGAAAGCAAACCGAACCAAAGGAAATCACAATGCACTGTGACCTCTGCATTTGACCCATCTGTGAAGGAGTAGTGGGCAGCTAACATGGGCAGCGCCTGGAGAGCAATGCCTGGAGAAGGTACAGTACCTTGCTCATGAGTACCTTGCTCAGAGGTTCCTTCACTGGTTCAGGATTCGAAACACTGACCTTCTGATCTTGGGGTCAACTCCCTAACTGTTACGTCTGTATTATACTGTAAATTTACAGTGAAAATGTTTCACAGTGTAAAGTTGGGCTCTTCTACCGAACTCCATTCTTGAGTATGCAACCTGAAACCTGTAGTATTCTTATGAGGTTGAGATATAAAAATATCTGGAAAAGTGGACTAGAGTGCTGGTATGTGGAGCAGTCCCGTGTAGTGCAGCTGAATGTGCAGATGGCGTGTGCCAGTGGCTGTAAGGCTCATTGCTCTTTCAATAGCCCACTTTAGCCAACTTTTTAAAAGCTTCCTTATGTTGGTGTTACAGCTCCCGAGCCCATACTTATCCCCGGCCTGACAGCAACAGGCACAGGCATAGACGGCAGGGTTTGGTGGAACGCCACCTTGCCACTGGCAAGCCGTGTAGTCCAATGCCAGAAAAGCTGCTAGCACTGGAAGGGTTTCCTCTACTACCTCCACTCTACTGCTGCTCTCACACTCCCAGAGCCGCAGAGCAAATTCTGTGAAAACGCTGTACTGCGATTGCGACTATCACAGCACTTCGGGCCTCTTCAATGTAAAATTAGTTCTTAAGGAAAGTCTACGTCGGATTCATTTTGGAGCAGTTGGTAGCGTAACGGTCAGGGTGGTCGTCTTATGATCACAAGGTTGCCCGTTTGAATCCCAGGACCAACTCCCTAACCGTTAAACTATCATCTGCCATATTTGCATAGCTCCCTCTATCTGTCTCTCTCTTTCTCTATTCTCTCTCTCACACTATCTATCTATCTATCTATCTATCTATCTATCTATCTATCTGTCTGTCTGTCTGTCTGTCTGTCTGTCTGTCTGTCCATCTCTCTCTCTCTCTCTCTCACACTATCTATCTATCTATCTATCTATCTATCTATCTATCTATCTATCTATCTATCTATCTGTCTGTCTGTCCATCTCTATCTATCTATCTATCTATCTATCTATCTATCTATCTATCTATCTATCTATCTATCTATCTATCTATCTTCTCTCTCTATCTATCTATCTATCTATCTATCTGTCTGTCTGTCTGTCTGTCTGTCTGTCCATCTCTTTCTCTCTCCTATCTATCTATCTGTCTGTCTGTCTGTCTGTCTGTCCATCTCTCTCTCTCTCTCTCTCTCTCTCTCTCTCTCTCTCTCTCTCTATCTCTCCAGCTCTCTCTCTCTCTCTCTCTCTCTGAAGGAGATCTATCTCTCTCTCCAGCTCTCTCTCTCTCTATCTCTGAAGGAGCTGTATCAACGATGCTACATTACATATTAACATATTATAATAAAGATCTTTAACAGGATCAGGTCTATAAGTTACGCCCAATCGAGGGCTGTTGTTGCTGACTAAAAGACTCGAAATTGAAAAGTGTGAACGAGTCTTAAAGTTAGGGGAAGGATTTAGCGCTAGGGTTAGAATTAATTTACCATAAAATGCTCGAACTCATGCCTCAGTCTCACAACTCAGACCGCAGCTCCCGAGCTCCATGCTCTGCCCTTTTCTCAGTGCCAACTTTGCAGGCTTTGAGGCGCCCAATAGCACAGCTGATGTCGTAATCTGAGAACTTTAGTGTGTGTCACTTTTAGAGGTGGCAGCGCCTTTGCCATCTCTATTATGCCGCCAATGTTTTATTAGAAGTGGCAAACATGGCGTGTTGAGCAGCGAGAAGCGGCGCTGCTGCTATTAGTGCTGGATGGAGTCCCTGCTGTATGTAATTTCTGAATGAAATCAGATTTTTATTTTATATGAAAAGCATCTTTTCTCAGCACACTCACAGGGTCAGGTGAAAGAAAGTTTCATGTGTCGGTTTGCTTGTTGTGAAAAGTGTAGAACTCTAAGTGAAAGCAATAAAGAGATAGCTGGAGCTGGAACACTGCGCATTTCTCCTTTAATTACTGAATGCATTTGTCATTGAATGGTAGCGTGTTCAAAGAGCGGATCCTGCTTTTACCTCTAGTCATTGTGGAGCCTCAATGGTCCCCGATTTGCAACGGCGTATATGGCTGAAGCGATCGGCTGCTTTCTGAGCGTTGATATGTGACCTGTAAACTGTTACAACTATACTCTCTCTGTCTCTCTCTCTCTCTCTCTCCTCTTTCTATAGCCATATATATAAATATATTCTCTCTCTCTTTCTATCTGTCTATGCACACACACACAGTGTGTATGAGTGTGTATGTGACACAGAGAGAGAGGAGAGAGAGAGAGAGAGAGAGATGTGTGTGCGTAAGAGGAATGGAAGTGTATGAGTGTATGAGTGTATGTGTGTGTGTATGAGAGATTGGGACGTGTGTGAGAGACAGAGGTAAGTGTCCATGTATTTAGTGCATTGTGGGGACCTTTTGTCCCCTAAAATCACTTTTATCTGTTTTTTTGGGCTTTGTGGGGACATCTGAGAGAGTCTCCATGAGGGCATGACTTTTAGAAAATGTGCCTTGTTTGTTGGAGAAACTAAAGGAGGTAAAAGATGTGCTTTTGGTTACTGAGGTTAAGGTTAGGGTTAGGATTAGGTGTAGGTGTAAAATTATACACATCTAGTAATTATGGGAGTCTCACAAAGATAGTAATACAAGACTGTGTGTGTGTGTGTGTGTGTGTGCGCGCATGTCTGTGAGAGGAAGGAGAAATTGTGTGCATGTGTGTGTGCACTACTTGTACAGTTTTAAAATCACTACACATTTCCCAAGTAATGTTTTCCTCACTCCGTCTCCTCAGCTGGACACTTGCTAAGCGCAAGAAGGCAGTATCCGCCCAGCAGCAGTGCTTTGAGGGAGATTTTGACCCTCGTCTCTGAGTTACAAGTGAGATGTTAGAAGTGAAATGTGTGATGATCAACCTGCCAGGCAGCCAGGCACCTCGCTCCTGTGCTCATTACCAGCTCCACTTTTCCGTCCTACGTCATCAACTCACAAGAGACACATCGAGTCCTACAGGACACACCCACAGTATCACACACGCCTAATGTACCTCCATCAGAAAAGTCTGCTGAATTTACACCAGTAACTATACATATACATATACATATATATATATATATATATATATATATATATATATATATATATATATATATATATATATATGTATACATATACATGATTTACATAAACTTTAATATAATAATGAATATTATGCATAATTAATCAATGGAAACTAAATATATATATTTATATACATATACATATATACATGTATACATATATATAAAAGGTGTTAGCACAAAATCACACATTTTTTTTCTTTTTGGTATGGACGGTATTGCCTGTCACATTAATAAACATTAAATAATTAAATAAACATTAATAAATCTGCAAAAAGCAAACACTAACCCGCTAACATGTATGTTTGTTGTCTGTGCACTAACTTTCATATCTTCCAAGTAACTTAGTTGGTGGAAACTTGGTTTTCCTCCCAAGACTTGAGGTTGCCAGATAGGTTGCTGAATCCTCATATTTGGCCAATCTAGTGTCTAATGTTAGGTTTGGTGTTTCCATAATTAGCGTGCTAATTTTTGCACTGTTACCACACTGTCTCAGCATAACACGATGCTGATGTTAGCCATCACAAGTCACAATTCAATGGCTGACCCTCCTGCACATGGGCTACAATCTGTGATCCAACATGAATAACGTTATTCAGCCGTTGAAAATATTTGAAATATTCATCCCTACATCTTGTGGTGATACAAGTAGAGCTAACCTCAGCTAAATCTTACCTGTCCAGTAGAAAATTAGCCACTTCAGCATCTGTCTTCAGTTAATTCTCCGCTTTCAGCCGTCTCCTTCATTCAAACGCATCTCCTGTGCGGCTCCTCGTTTCGTTTCTGCTTTGGTCAAGACGCTTTTGAGAGTCATAGCGAGGCCTTTTAGTTTTAGTAACGTCAGACATTTGTAATCCACAATACTTGTAGCTCAGTGGTAACTGGCAACCTGGATGCTGAAATGCTACTGACTTGGTGATTGGGAGATAGGGGTGGGTGGTGCTACAGACCAAAACACAAAACCAAAACATAAACACAATTAAAATTAAATTTTGAAATGTGGATATTCTGGCTGTACTAATTGTGTCAGTAAGATCAGTATTTCAAATAACCATGATTATTTAATCTCTGGTTACATTTTATTATGTATTATTTATTATTATTATGATTATGTGCCATAAATTTCTTACATATAGCTCCTTTAGGTCTAGCTTTACATATTTAAGGACAGTCTTGGACTACACACACACAAACACACACACACACACACACACACACATATATTTATTTCTGAGTTTCAAAATGTTAAGGTATATTTCACAAAAACACAAACATACACACGTTTTTACTTCACTTTTGGTACTGATACTGTAGCTAAATAAAGCTCTGCCTGAAACTAAAGCCCCTGAAACTAAGCCTAAAAACCTCAGCATAATCTCAATAAGGAACATTTAAATACATTTAAAAACTGACAATTATTTTAGCAAAAATCAATAGGCCATTTCTTATCATCTCAAGGTCTGTCCCCAGGCTGCAAGTGTGGAGTCTGAAATTTGTTACCAAAAGTAGTCTGGGTCAGAAACACACACACACACACACCTCTCAAGAGGACTGGAGCTGAGAGAGTGAGAGGAGGAGGAGGAGAGCAGGGGAAAGCCTCAGGGAGGGACACATTGATTTGATACTAATTGCATTGTCTGGCTGGAGAGAAAGTGCACATCATTAGTGTCCTTAAGTGTAGTCATCCTCAACACGAAACGCAAGCTGCTCTCTCTCTCTCTCACACACACACATACTCTCAGACCTGTCTTACTTCAAGTAGTTCCTGTAATTACCAGACCAAAATACTACTACACCTCACTCTAACCTTACCCCGATTAACCAAGACAAACCTTTAAATCCTGTTAATCTTTAAAGCATTTTTAGCTTTTCCTGTAACACATTTTTTCCCTATGAAGCTTGGTCTTCCGAAACAGATACAAAAATGCAATCATAAATTATAGTGTGAATTATTACTGTGTAGTGCTTGAATTATTGTATCACATTCCTAGAGTTATAACAATTCTCCAAATCCTTTTTTAAAACTGTAATCCAATTCTGTAGAAGTTAATATCGTGGTTATCAGTTCAATTTCGGAATCTTTATATACCCCGTATCTTAATCTACACAAGGATTTAGTACCAGAACCTGGACTAAATATTTAGGCAGTTGGTAGCATAATGCTTTGGGAAGGTTGCTGGTTCAAATCCTGGACCTGGTACCACTGAGATACTCAGGACCAAGGTACTGCCCCAAGCACTGTTCCGTGAGAGCTGCCAAAAAGCAACCCAATCCTGCAGAGGTCACATTTCTGTATTTTTCCCCAGTAACTACACTATTGTTTGCCCTCCAGTTTTTTCTCTCCCCAACTTTTTCCCAACTTTATCTCTTTCCCTGCCATGATTTCCTGTGGCACGCTTTTGACAGCTAGAATCTCTCTCTTTCCCTTTATTCTTAAACACCCTGGTCAAGCGTGAAATGGTTTCCTCTCGTACTTTTGCTCCCCCCAGTTATGCCACAGCAGCATGTTATTGGTCAGCTGAGTAATGAAGCGTTCTGATTGGCCATTGGCCCGTTGATAAGCGGCTGATAATGAATGTGCTGCGTTTTGAAGACACGAAGCATCCGGGACGAGGATCACCTGAGCGCAGGGCCGGTCAACACTTAACATTCACTCTGTAAACAAGGATTCGATCAATTAGTCACGTTTCATGTAAAACAATACTTTGTCCAATCTAACTATTATAAGTAGGGATCCATGTAGGCTTATGTACTGTATGGCGTTATTTTGTCTTGACGCACTCAACTCTGTCTGCACGTGCACTCGAAGTTCTCCGCCTTTGCTCAAGTCTGCCTTTATCACTTGCCTCTTTGACCCATCCGTGAAGCAGCAGTGGGCATCGTTTTTGCCAGCACCCAGGGAACAGTGCATGGGCTCGTGATGACCTCAGCAGTACTTTTGTCAGTCCAGGACTATGAGTGTGTGTGTGTGTATGTTATGTGTGTGAGCGTAATATTATTATAAAGTATATATAAGCTCCTTTGAGCTAAGGGTGTGGATCTGCCCTGAAAAATAAAAAAGGCGAAGCCCCGTCTAAAACTGACTTATTCCCCTGATCTTTCCAGCTGATCGGCTGTGGTGTTGATCCCTCATAGTACAGTGCTTAAAGTGCAATATAAAGAGATAAAAATCTTTTTTTTTTTTAAGTTTAGTCACAAAATCTTTCAGAAGAAGGCCAGGGTGGGATACTGTCTTAAAGTGTACCGTCAGTATCCTGCCTCATGATGAGCGTCCTGCAGGGATAGAGGTATTAACAGCCTGTAGGAGGGAGAGAGAGAGAGAGAGAACTAGATAGTTAGACATATGAATAGATAGATAGATAGATAGATAGATAGATAGATAGATAGATAGATAGATAGATAGATAGATAGATGGATGGATGGATGGATGGATATGAGAGTCTAGTTTGTCCTACAGGACTTGTGAGGGTCGAGGCGGTTACTGCACTACCTGATGACTGTTGGCTAGATGCTGATTCAGCGCTCAGCTCTCGTCCCTCTGTCCCTTAAGGAAGTGACCTTTAAGTGCTGTTCATCAGATGCAGACACTTCACAGCTTCTCTGCTTCACTTTCTGTCTTTAACACACACACACACACACACGCATGCACACACGCACACACGCACGTCTCTGTATTACTATCTTTGTGAGGTCTTTCCGTATGCTCCCATAATGACTAGATGCATATAATTTTACACCTAAACCTAATCCTAACCCTAACCCTAACCTCTGTAACCAACAGCACATCTTTTACCTCTTTTAGTTTCTCAAATAAAACAAGCACATTTTCTATAAAGTCATTTTTCCTCATGGGGACCTCTCAAATGTCCCCACAAAACCCCAAAAAACAGATAAAAGTGATTTTAGGGGACAAAAGGTCCCCACAATGCGAAAAATACATAAACGCACACACACACACACACATACACACACACACACACACACACTCTGGTAGGACAGACTGCAGCAAGCTAGAAGGTAGAGAACCACAGCCAGACTGTACAATCAGTACAAGTGGGGAATTTAATAAGTAAAGGCACTAAAGTGTCAATATTAACAGCACTAGAACTGAAGTGTTAAAAGTAATAATACTCAGTAATGATTAGAAGTAAAGACTCAACGTCATTTAATTTTGTCGTTTTCCACATATGATACTTAAACATTACACTAAACTGCAAACAAAACTAAAATATCAACAATAAACAAAGCTTTTTCTACAGATGAAAAATAAATGTAAAATTAAAAATGATTTCATGTATCACTTACCTTACTTTTGAAGAGCTGATTATTCATTCTGCAACAAAGCACACTGCACTTGAAATACATAGTTTCTACCACAACATGCACATGAACAGTCACTGTCTATAAACCTTTTAAAAACATTTTTTTCTATAATTTTAATCTATATTTTATTCTTACTCTTTCGTTTTTTTTGTTTGCCGTAAATTAACCTACTGTTAACTTCAAATATCTTACGTCTTACGATCATTTAGCATTCATTTTGACTATATGTTTCATTTGTATAACTACCATTTATTCATTCATTCATTATCTTAACCACTTAACCCCAATTGGAGTCACAGGGCGCAAACCCTACCCCGGAACTATGCCAAAAAAAGGACCGTCCCCAAGCACCAGGAGCAAACCCTGGCGAACACAGGGAGATCATGGAAACTTCACACAGAAAGACCCTACGGCTAACCTGGGAATCGAACCCAGGACCTTCTCGCTGTGAGGCGGCAGCACTAACACTGCGCCACCCTGTACAATAAATGAATGATTCTATAATTTTTATGTTGTGTTTTATGAGCAAAAATTCATTTACTGCACAAATAAAGCCAATAGCCAATAGTAAGGCAATTTTTTCTTGGTTGGGATAAGACTGTATTGCCCAGTATTGCATTTCCATCCCTAATGTGAGTAAATTCAATAAGGTGCACGTCCACAAACACCACATCATATAAGCATTGGGCCAAAGGCTGTAATTAAAGATGTGAAACATTTGGAGCACTTTCAAAACATTTCGTAGTGCTTGCAGGATGATTACAGGTTTGGGTGAGCGCTGTTGTTGTGTGCGATTTCACAGCGATGCTACTTTTAATGGGGCTGTTTCCGAATGCCAGCTTTACCGTGACACGTCCCAGCCACTCGGCCGAGTCTTTTGTCTGAATAATTCGTCTGCGCTGTGGCGACGGAAGTGGGTTTTTTAACGCGGCGGTCGTGTCTCGGCCTTCATTAGGAAGCACGTTTTTAGTTCTTTAGCCCAACAGCTGTGAAAGCGAGTTTGGTCACGTCGCTCTGATCACATCAGCCCAGGTTTGCCAAGCAGAAAATTATTAATACAGATTATTCGTCTAATCCCAGATTTCACACCCCACATCCGGAGCGGGATTAAGAGCAGGACGCTGCCAGATGTGAACAAAGCAAGCCACCGTCTTACTGCTCTTAAGGAAATCTTTATCTCAGATAAGGCTCAGAGACAGAGAGAGGGAGGGAGGGAGGGAGGAGGATGAAACGACAGGCAAGGGGAAAGAGATGGGCAGGGGAAAAAAGAGAGAGAGAATGAGAGAGTAAGAGAGGATAGATTTATATATGAGTAGATAGAAAGTGATGGGGCACTAAAGAGAGAGACAAGTTGTGACAGAAAGACAGGAGAGATAGAGAAAGAGAGAGAGAAGGATGGAAGTGACAGCTCCAGCTGTGTGTGTGTGTGTGTGTGTGTGGTTTTGGGGAATGAGAGGAAACCATCTTTCTATTCATCCGTTTAATAACATCTATAATTGAAGGTGAGCGTGCGCGTGTGAACGTGGTGGATTAGCGCGCTCGCGGAGTCGTATCCATATTACATGAGCCGCGCGAGGGCTGCGCTAATTTGCCGCGCGATGCTCTGCTCTCTGACAGCACACGCTACCTGCACAGCATCCACAACCAAGCCTACACAAGCCACTACGCCTGTCTCTCTCTCTCTCTCGCGCTCTCTCTCGCTCTTCCTCTCACTTTCTCTTGCTCTGTATCTCTACGGCCTGGCCATTTCCCTTTTCCCTCTCTTGATCGCTCACACTCTTTCTCTTATCCTCTCTCTCATTTTTATTCATCTCTCCATCCATCCATCCATCCATCCATCTACTCATTCATTCATCTGTCCCACCATCTATCTATCCATCTTTCCAATCATCCATCCTTCTGTTCATCCACCCATCCACCCATCTGTCTTTCTATTCACCCATCTATCCATCCATCTATTCATCCATCCATCCCTCCATTCATCTATCCATCCATCTATCCATCTTTCCAATCATCCATGCTTCTGTTCATCCACCCATTTGTCTTTCTGTCCATCCATCCATCCATCCATCCATTCTTCCATCCATCTGTCACCTCATCCATTCATTCAGCTATCCATCTTTCCGTCCATCCGTCCATCTGTTCTTCCATCCATCCATCCATCATCCATTCATCTATCTGCCTCTTTTTTCTCTTGCACAAACAAAGTAAATGTTGAAACTTTTCTTGAAAAATGTATTTTTTACTCCTCACATACAGACTTGTCCTCATAAAGCCAGAAAAATCTGACAAATCTCAGGATTTCCTTCCCTTTAGATCCTGGCAACCTCTTCACACACACACACACACACACACACACACACACACACACACACACACCATTCCACACAGAATAGCATGGTGACTCGTCCATTTACATGTCAGCTTTCCAGACTTTTTTTTTTTTACGGCTTTGACAAGCAGATAACCCTTCATCTCATCTGCTAGTCATACAAACACACACACACACACACACACAAATCTCGTGTGTGTATCTCTTGTGCTCTTGTCTGTCTGACACTAAGGCACTCCAGCTCTCCAGATGCAGGGTCTTTGTTCTTCTTTCTGGGTGATTGAGGATTTCAGCCATGCGTCTAGTTTAAATCCAGCGTCTGAGGCCCTGGGCCTTTTCTTTCATGGGCTGAACTCGTGTTCGCAGAGGGAGGGAGGGAACGAGAGAGTGAGAGAGTGAGAGAGTGAGAGAGTGAGAGAGCTAGAGAAAGAGAGAGAGCAGTCAGCCCAGATATTATAGCTCTTTTCAGCATTATCTTCTCTAAGGCGGTGTCTGTGAAAGTGATAATGGGAGATGTAGAAGGCAGAGAAGGTGGTATGCATGTGTGTGTCTGCGTGCAAGTGTGTGTGTGTGTGTTTGTGTATGTTTGAGTGTTTATGTCTGCATGCAAGTGTGTGTGTGTGTGTGAGGCAGAAAGAGAAAGAAATACTGTTGAAGGCACCGGCCACCGCCGGCAGCGTAAAGGAATCATGAGCAATCTATCACGGAGCAACGGAGAGAGAGAGAGAGAGAGAGAGAGCAAGAGAGGTAAAGGAGTGAGAATTTAAAGGAGCTGGAGAGAGAAGGAGAGATAGAGACAGGCAAAGAGGGTTGAGGGGAATTGGATGACTGCTCCAGTGAGGGGTAGAGCCCCAGGGAGTGAAGTGAAGTGGTGGAAATAAAGTAAAAGAGAAGAAGAGCTGGTGGAGGAGGGCAGCGCTACCGTGACAGTATCTCTCTCCCGCTCTCTCGCTCTCTCTCTCTCCGTCTCGCCATTTTTCACCACTGTTGCCCAGTTGGCTTTTCCGTTTCCGATCATCTGTTAGAGTCATCACGAAAAGCCATCCTCACTCGTCCGTCTCACGTTAATCCTGGCACGCCAGCGTTTAGGACGGCCGTGCTCGCGGCGCCCAACTTTGGGGAGGAAAAATTTAAGTCGATTAAAGGATCTGGTTTCTCTCTAAATGCGATTCCAAATGAACTTGAGCATCAGGTCATTAATCAGACAATAACTGTGTCTATTAAACGTTATTCCATTTAGTTCTGTAACAGCTTGTTCCAAAGGATACTTCCCCTTGGAGCGGTACTTCTCCATCATCTCACGACTCCGGAAACTCGTTAAGCTAACGCTAAGCCAAATGCTAACGCTCCGGCTTTGGCTGGCGTCACGTTTCACGCCAAAAACGGAGTTCACTTTGCTGAGTGTAGTCAGCAAAACGTGCTATTACATCTGACAGTTCTGTTTAGCTTGCGGTGGTAACTGTCATTCGCTTTGCTTCATGGCTGTCTTACTTAGTCACCGTAATAGAGGAAAAATACGCCTTAAAAACATGCTAAAGTGTGTGGGCTATAACCAGCCTTTTTTCCGATCGAGTGGGCCGAGGCCTTTGGGGGGCAGCGGTGGAGCTGTGGACGTCTATTTTTAAAATGGGAAAATGCTGAGTAAATCGTGTGGAAACTAATTAAATGAATAAATAAGCTGGATTGATGGTGTTTGAAATTTTTGAGTCTATGAAATGAAGTTTTATTTAATACATGATCTAATCACGGAACAGTGATATTAGTGATATTTCCAACTGCTTAACTACACTGACCAAACAATGGGGTGTGTGTGGGGTTAAAGCGTGTAACGGTTAAAGTGTTCGCTCCGTGATGAGAAGGTCTCTGGTTGGAATCCCTGACCAGTAAAGGTACCACTTGAGGTACTCATGAGCAAAGTACCGTCCCCAAACACTGCTCCCGGCCGCTGCCAAGTAAAGCTGCCCACTGTTCCTCCACGAATTAATCTGTTAGCTATTTCATACAGAATCATCAGCTTCATATTTGCCCCAGTAAAAATAAATATTGTCTTCTCTGGCCTGCATTAAATCTTTATATGTGCTGCTGTAATTGTATGCTGCATTGCCAGGGAAGAAAAATGTTTGCAATATTGATGAACACTTGCGTAATATCAGAGAGGTGAGAGAGCATATATCATACTTTTTCTGGGGTATTGTGACGTCCTGTGGCGGCCAGCGTTATAGTGTGCCTTTCTTGGTTTCCACCCCGACCCCCTTTTTGATGTTGTGTGTGTGCATGTGTGTAATTCCATCACAAAGGCTGATGTTAGTGACTCCTCCCACCCTTGTTGCCGACTGGCGGATGGCACTGCTATCAGAGTTTTAAAAAGGTTCCTGTAGAAGGGGCGTGCTGTTGAGACATTGAGCCGGTGGTGCTCTCAGCGTGACCCCTCGATTGCTTACGACCCGATGTTTCACTGTGTTTCTGTCTTAGTGTGTTCCTATTTTTTTTGTTTCTTCAGTGAATTGTTAAGCTTTGTTCTGCTCTGTGGCCTTTTTTACTCTTTGTTGCGTTCCTGCCTCTAGACCAGGATGTAACAGTATCACATTATAGAATTTTTGGTTTCTATATGCGTTTTACTTTTGTTGCTCCTTCTGTGTGTGCTGATGATTTTTCACTGCATTGTCTAAGAGTTTTGCCTGTGAATATTTTCCAGTTGCTTGTATAAGTTTACTGTTGACGGCATGTGTGTTACTGTTTGAGTGTGCTACACCATTGCGTACCATTGTGTAGCATGTATTTATTGTTTTGATTGATACATAAGAGGTTCGGGTTTCAGATTAATGTTATGCAGACTGTACTGAGTGGACTGAGAATTGTTTTTTGTTCTGAAAAATGCAGTTAAGTGAGTGAGTGATTATTTGTCATTGTGAACACACCACAGCACAGCACACAGTGCACCACAACCAAATGTGACCTCTGCTTTTGACCCGTCCGTGAAGGAGCAGCCCGGGAAGCAGTGCTTGGGGACGGTACCTTGCTCATGAGTCCCTTAGTGATATCTTTACCCAGCCTTGGATTTAAACCAGCAAACTTCCGATCACAGGGCGAACACCCTAACCGTTACGCTGTCACCTGCCCCTCGTTAGGTGCCTGACAAAAAATACTTTCTGTATAGGAACTGACAAGGAATGTGCAAGACCAAGCCAAACTGTAAAAATCTGATTAAAAATGTTATTAAAGAAAATTTCAGTAAACTTAAACTGTTTAAGCAGATCAAAAACAACTTTCTTTCTTTCTTTCTTTCTTTCTTTCTCTTTGTTCAATGTGTTCTGCAGTCTTACTCTAAAAAGACATGCAGTTTCTCAGCTGACTCTTGTACTGTGTGGTAGGATGTTAGCGTAAGATTCCAACTCAGCAAACCTCTCATCTGCCCTAATTGGTCATGAGTCATCACTTGGATAGGTCAGTCTCTCACTCTCTCTCTGCACAATTGCTGTTACCCACAAGCACCAATACTGACTCATGCCGTCCACAGATTTCTTCACAGAAATCTTTGGTCATACGGTTCTACAGTTAGCCACACATGGGGGTGTAACGATACAGCAATGAGCCTAAATGAAAGCATCAATCAGACATCAAACATATGTGACTCTCCACGGCAAAACCAGTCGCTTGTTGCAACGGAGGTTTCCGAGAAAAACGACTGCTTATGTTGCGTGGGGTAAAATTTTGGATTTTTTGTTTTTAGTGTTTTGAAACAGTGGAAGGTCTATACTGTACTGTTGTGAATAAATTTCGCTGAAAAACTTACCTTTTTCCATCCTAAAAACGTGACTTTCTTGAGGTGAGGAATTCAATTTCAGCAGAATGTTAAAAGTTTCTGTTTTGACCGCTCTACGTCAATATTTACAGTAAATCCACTGGTTGACTAGCGTGAAGATATTTCTCCGGAATCCATCTTCGTCTCCCGAGTTCAGTTAACCTAACGCAGGTAAAGTCCATGTGGCTGTGAATGCAGCGTAGGCTACCGTAAATGCAAACGTAGCCGCGACCGCACCAAGTGTCTGTGAGTGCTACGTCGATAGTCAACTTCAAAGTCAGATGTCTCTGTTTCTCACTTGGCGTGACAGGAGAAACCCGACTCCTTTGAATGTTGATATCTCAGTCATATGACGTCCGATTCATTGGATATAGGTATCGTTTTGAAGCTTGATTTATGCCCTTTCATGAAAACATAGTAACTCAATTTTGAAAATTTGCGACAAGCGACTGGTTTTGCCGTGCAGAGTCACATATTGTAACGACGGTTGCTAAGGAAGTGAGGCATTTATATTGGGACGGAGGTATTTTTATTCAAAAAGAAGATTGCTTTTATTTTAATGTCTGGTTGAGATCAGGAATCGCGACTTCAGTTGGGATTAAGAGAGATTGTCACATGACCTGAGGGTTGCCAGTCCCGCATCAGTGGAACCATGTACCACTGAGGTACTCTTAAGCAAGGTACCACCACAAGCACTGCTCCCTGGGTGCTGTCCATGTCAGCGGCCCACTGCTCCTTAATGGATGGGTCAAATGCAGAGGTCACATTTGGTTGCAGTGTACTGTGTGCTGTGTTCACAATGACAAATATTCACACACTTTCACTTTTACACCGATCAGCCACGGCCACCGACAGGTGAAGTGAATCACACTGATTACATGTTTACAAAGGCACCTGGCAGTGGGTAGGATATATTAAGTGACAAGTCAACATTTTGTACTTTTAGTTGATGTGTCATGAGCATAAACACCAGACTGTGATGATGTCTAGACGACTGGCTCAGAGATTCTGATGAAGGTGTCAGAACACACAGTGTGTAGCAGTTTGTCATAGCTGCAGATCTACTCAATATTAGGTGGGTGGTCTTAATGTTATGGCTGCTTTCTTATGTGGGTATCTTCAAATCTGCAGGATAATTGAGTGCTCTAGTCATGAAGCACTTCAATACCGATTACAAAAAGCTGAGATTTCACTACGTGGCCTTCCCCTAATTTGGAAAAGACGAACATTAGGAGTGATTTATGATCCTCAGCTGAACAATTTTATGATGGTTTTTCACACTGAGCCTGTAAATGGTTTCCGGTCATGAACTGGAAAATGTTTCAAGCCGTACACCTGGATCTCTGTCCACTGATGAGAGTTTTTGAATTAGAAAACGCTGGAGTGAACATAAAAGTGATTTCTCTCTTTCTTCCAGCTTTTCTTTCCCTGCCTGGCTTTGTGTGTGTGTGTGTGTTCATGTCAGGATTGTACATCTAGCGTTGCCACGTTAACCCCAATATTATAGATTTACGAGGATTACAGTAGGAACATGTTCATTCAATCAATCTCATCCACGTTAGTCACATAGCCACATACGCTCACTTCCTCCCCTGCATGTGTTTGCGTGTGGGTTGAAGGTAGAATCAAAATTCTGATGAGAACAAATGAAGGTTTGCGTGTTCGTTGACGTCTGTGCAACAATTGGATATCAAAAAACGTATCAGCATAAGACAATGGATTCTTGAGGCCTGGTTGCAGAATGTGTGTGTATGTTTAGCCCTGTGTCTGTGTGTATGCTTGTGTGTAATCCCCAAGGATCTCTCTGATAAGAACTGCGAGTTTTTAATCCGCCGTTCATCCAGTCGTTGGACAGATTATCTGTCATTGCAGCCGGCCCGTAATCTGTCACCGCTGTCGAGCCATAATCTATCATCTCCAAATTCCCCGCATTTATAGACCATATACAAATACATCCACTTCTCTCGACTCGCTCGATCCCACGCCGCCAGATCCATCATGTTGTGATGCTTTAACTACAGCCATAAATGAGCTGTATAATTATTTTTAGAATTAATGATTCACGGTGTATATATTTATTAGCAACTCCGCCAGGTTTCGCCGGAGAAACCGTAGATCAAGAAGCGCAGCAGCTTCCAGACCTTGGCGTCGGCAGTAATGCGGTAATGAATGTTTCTGCCCCAGAAATCGATATACGGCCTCAGATGTGAGGGTGCTGAAAAGATAATACATCAGAAACTGCAGAAGAGAGAGAGAGAGAGAGTGGGGAAGGACACAGTGGGTGTGTTTCCCTCTAATTTAATGAGGAAGCGATGAAATACGATTGGCTTTATAAACAGTCTTGGCTAAGATGACATTTTTAACGTAATGATATTAACGTGATAGAAATGACTTCATGTAGCGTGTGTGGTGTGTGTGCGATGTTTACCAAGTCCAACTCCTGAAGGCAGCAACATTTCCAACTAATGTCCAACTCTGAGTAAGAAAAAACTGTGGGGGATCTAAAAAAATGTTCCATCAAAGACATCAAAAGTGCGTGTGTGTGTGTGGCCTTGTGTTTGTGTGAAAGTGAGAGAAATGGTGCCTTGTTCCATTTTAGTAATCAGTTTAACTCATTTTTATATAGAATATTGCAGTACCGGGCGGCGCGGTGGGACGGTGCTGAGCGCTGCCGCCTCACAGCGAGAAGGTTCTGGGTTCACAGATGGGTCAAATGCGGAGGTCACATTTGTTTGTACTGCATTTTGTGTGCATGCTGTACTGTGTTGTGGTGTGTTCACAATGACAATCACTCACTTAAAATGTGTGCCAATGCACACTATAAAAAGCACCTTCTTCAAGGGTTTTTCTTCATATTTATAACTTTTGTAGATTCCTTTTGAAGACATCAGAACTACTAAGGAACACGTGGAATAATGTAGTAAACAAAAAAGTTGCAACAAACCAAAATATATTCTTTTAAAATTTTACATTCATCAGAGTAGCCACGTTTTGCTTTGATGACAGTCTTGGCATTATCTTCATGAGGTTTTCATCTGGAATGGTTTTCAGTTAACTGGTGTTCCTCGTAAAGATGGCATCAATTCCATACGTGGGTCGGATATCGGCCCGATAACGACTCAAACGGCTGGACCGGGTATCGGTGGCATTGGGTCAATCTGTAAATACGCGCACGCTCAGCATACGTGCATGGGAAGTGTTTTATTCTTCGACGTTCATGTTAATTCCTACATATTGATATGACAATGAGTAGAACAAACACAACACACTACAACCCGAAAAGCAAATCACACCATTATACTGCTTAATTTCCTTAACAACACCAGCTCTCACTTGTAATCTCTATGTTCCTGATGGTTTTAGCGCCGCAGAATTAGGGACGGTCTCAAAATTACAGAACTGTGTTTAAACGAATAATTTTGGAATGTTATTTTAATAATAAATAATTTAGCATGTACATATGGTTGTGTAATTATTACATTGCTGTAGTTGGTATTTAAATCAAGTATTTCCTTAAGCATTACAAAATAACCTTAGTCATAAATTGAGACGTTTTTTAAAGATTTCTGTTTAAAAAAGACTATCGGATTTGTATCGTATCATATTTACGTATCGTATCGGATATAATAAGTGGCATTGTGCCATGTTTAGTTTTTAATTTGTAAATTTGTCTTGCCTTATTAATATGTTTGAGGGCATCATTTTTAATGTGTACGTAGGGTTTGTAAACAGTTGATAAACATATTTTGCTAACGTTCTACTGTTCCACATTATGGCAAGAAACAGAAGGTCGCAGTTCAAATCCCGGACAGGTAAAGGTACCACTGAGGTACTCATGAGCGAGGTACCTCAGCAGCCCACTGCTCCTTCATGGATAAGTCTAATGCAGAGGTCACATTTGGTTGTGGTGCACTGTGTGCCGTGCTGTGTTCACAATGACAAATAATCACTCACTTCTTCTTTTTAATGCTGTTTGGTGTATTTTTCCCATTTTTCATAAACCATTACCCGAAATAGAGACATGGAAAATAGTTATACTTCCCATTAAGTTCTCTCTCTCTCTCTCTCTCTCTCTCTCTCTCTCTTTCTTCATGTATTTGATAGATGCTTGCCATATGCGCCATGAATGCAATAATTGCAACACACATTGTAATCCCAAACTCCCCCTCCACACACACTCACAAACACACAATTAGATATTTTCCCCTAATTTGTACATATTTCATCCAGCTAGCAGCACCGCGCTCTCTCTCTCGCTCTCTCCCGAGCATGTGCATGGTCTAATGACGTCCTAATAGCAGTGTAATGGCAGTCTAATAACAGTGCCGTGAAGCTTAATGAGAAGTGGGAGTGGTGGGGTTTAGGGCAGGGGGAGGTGTGAGGTGTGTTGCGGGGAGGTGTGGAGGGGGGTCACTCTGACCACAGCCGGGGTCGCAGCATAACCGCACGCCTGGGGAAACAATTATACAGAAACATAATGGTGAGTTTTTTAAGTGTAACAGATCACACAGCAGGAGGAGCGCGACTCGCCCCCCGACGAGAAGGAGAACCCGGCTTCATTTACTGCTGCTAAATGTAGGTCAAGAGATTAATCTCCATTTAGCCACTTTAAGCCCCTTCTCCACTTCACACAACCAAACAAAGCACTTTGCTGCGTGCGCTGTTCCCATTTTCATGTGTTTATTAGGACCCCTCTCGTATGCATATGCACACACTTAAAATCACGCATACACACACACACTCGCAATCATTCATGCACACACACACTCGCAATCACTCATGCACACTCACACACACACACACACACTTAAAATCACACATGCACACACACACTCGCAATCATTCATGCACACACACACTCACAATCACTCATGCACACTTACACACACACACTTTAAATCCCACATGCACACACACACACTCACAATCACAATCACTCATACACACACACACACAAATGTAATGATACTTGCATCTGCATGATGAGGAGAGAAATAGGAAGAGAGAAAAGAGCAAACTTAAAGTGTAATATTATTAACAACTGTTTTTATTATTTGTCGTTGTGAACACACCACACCACAGCACACAGTGAACCACCATGAAATGTGACCTCTTGTAACAACCGGCAGGTGAACCCAAACGCAGAGTTGACAGAACCAGGTTGCAGGCACAGGGGTAGATTGACGAAAAACCGAGAGTTTATTCAGGCAGAGGTCAGAACCAAAAAACACACTCACTTGTGGATTCTAAGTATTGGATGTCTCTTCGGCTGAATTGAAGTTCACATAATTTCTATAAATTGTCAGATTGGAGATTATGAAAGCAGCATGTTAATTAAAACATGTTAGAAGTGCAATCCCTGCTAAATGAAAAGATTTAGAGAACATTAACAGATACAATTAGACTAGGAACATGGCTGAAAATTACATACAAAACATTCAAATAACCAACGACTCGTCTTCTCTTGATGCTTATTTTGGTGTCGTACTGGAAAAATGTGAGTTGCTGTTTGCTATATGAACTTGGAACCATATTACCTGATTGGAGACAATTAGCTTTCTCCTAGCTTGTGACTGGCGAGCATAGTGAGCGTGAAGGTAGAGTTGAGCATGTGCAGTCAGAGTTGAGTGGGTACAGACATGAAAAGTTCTACTGCATGCCCTGAATTTTAGCTAAATTAACGCTATTTAACAGGACAGGTTTTCACCTTGACAAGAAATATCGTCACATATTAATATGACTGGTCGTGTATGTCTCAGCCCAATATGGACACCAAAAGCCCTCATTGTATAACCAAAAAATCATGGAAAATAATTTAAAATCTCAGAATGGAAAGATTTAAGTTAAGTTTAATAAAATTTTTACAAATCCTTGTCATTATTTTGCTATTTACACATATTTCACACTTGCCTTTGACCTATTTGTGACCCCAGTTCCAACACAGGGTGTAAAAATGTGTGTGTGTCTATGTGTAGAGAGCAGACAAATGAGATCGGGTGTGTATTGCTTCCATTAACTGTGTGGGATCTTCACTTGTTACCGCTCGGGCGCAATGTCAGAGGCGCGGCGAGGATGGCCTTCGCCCCATCACCGCGTACATTCATCCACGGCCGCGTTACATTTCATTTAACCGCTGGCTCCGTCTGCCGTCTTGACGCACCCCGTTTCATTTCCATATTTCCATGTAGCTCCCGTAATAGGCCGTAGCGTGCGCTGCCAGGCCTTGTGCGATTGCATTGCATTGTGAGAATTATTAGCGTACGCCAACGCGCTCCCTCGCTCGCTACAACCCACGTTGTAGCATCTCCATTAGCATGCACTGTCCGGAGCTGGCGAAACCATTAACAAGCTCTATTCTCACCAAACACGCAAACTGCTCAAGCGGGAAAATACAATAGTTAAGCACAATAGTGGGTTTGTAGAAAAACACCGGAGCACCCAGCTGGAGAGGAGAAAGGGCTTAAATTGCATTCGGGATTCCAGATCCGTTTATTTGTCAGATATTCTGGAGACTCCACAATGGATAAAATAGCAAGAATAGGATATGTATAAAAGACCATAATCTTCTATGTAAAAAATGTAGCCTCTACGCCGCAATCTTTACCTAAAAATACACCCAAATGGTGTGACAATGTTTGGACTCAAATCCTACTGAGCAGGACTCAGCCCTAAAAGAAGAAGGTAGGAAAGAATGAGGAAGAAACGTGTGCATGTCGAGCGACACAGTGGCGCAGTGGTTAGCGAGGAGGCCCTGGGCTTGATCCCCGTAGGGTCTTTCTGTGTGGAGTTCGCATGCTTTCCTATGCGAGTCCAAAAGCATGCAATATCAAAGTGCAAGTGAGTGATTATTTGTCAGTTTGAACACACCACAGCACAGCACACAGTGCACCACAACGAAATGCGACCTCTGCATTTGACCCATCCGTGAAGAAGCAGTGGGCAGCTATCACGGGCAGTGCCAGGGGAGCAGTGCTTGGGGACAGCATCTTGCTCACGACTACCTAAGTGGTACCTTTAATGGCCCTGGATTCGAACCTGCAACCTTATGATCACAGGGTGATCACCCTAGCGTTACGCCACCAACTGCCCCTATATAGGTTGATTGACAAACATGAATTGGCCCTGTAAGGTGTGTGTGTGTGCGCCCTGTGATATGTTGGTGCCCGCCCAGGGTTGGTCGCCGCCTCACACCCGTAGTCCCAGGATAGTCTACGGTGCAACCCTGATAGGGATTAAGCAGTTCAGATAATGATTGACTGACAGTACATGTCTGACCTCAAAATGAGACCTTCCTCTAGATGATCTAAGTAGAAAAGAGTCAAGTACTGAACAGGAAATTTGTGCCGGTGGCACTGGAAAAATTAACATCTTAATGACTTGAATCCCTGGAACTTCCATCAGCTGTTCCTTATGTGCTCATCTGCTAATTAATTCTGCACTTCAGTGTGGCTGTTATAGGAGGGAGTTAGTTAGACATACACTACCAGTGTTTTATTCTTTATTATCATGACTATTGACATTGTAGATTCTCACTGAAGGCACTATGAATGAACACATATGGAATTATGTAGTAAACAAAAAGTGTGAAATAACCCAGAACATGTTTTATATCTTGGATTCTTGAAAATAACCACCCTTTGCTTTGATCACTGCTTTGCACACTCTTGGCATTCTCTCGATGAGCTTCATGAGGTAGTCACCTGAAATGGTTTTCCAACAGTCTTGAAGGAGCTCCCACAGATGCTGAGCACTTGTTGGCCCTTTTGCCTTCACTCTGCGGTCCATCTCATCCCAAAACCATCTCGATTGGGTTTGCTCAGGTGACTGTGGAGGTCAGGCCATCTGGTGCAGCACTCCATCACCCTCCTTCTGGGTCAAATAGCCTTTACGCAGTTCATTCATAGTTTTGATGCCTTTAGTGAGAATCTAAAATGTAAATAGTAATGAAAATAAAGAAAAAACATTGAATGCGAAGATGTGTCCAAACATTTGACTGGTAGTGTATCTTTCCTTAACAAGTGTAATCTTATTATTAATTGTTGTGTTTAATATGATAATTGTGAAAATGAATATTGCGCAAACATTGTAAAATAGATAATGTGCGATGTAGCATTGTGCTTATAAAAAGCTAATAAAATCAAGTTCAAGACTCCTTATTGGACATATTCTGCGTTATACAAGTACATGAAGTGAAATGTGTGCTGGTGGGTTCTTAAGCAAATGTAAAATATCAATAAGACAGGCAAGATATGAGGTATATATATATAATATTTACACATGAGAGCATAAGTGTGGAAGTTAAACATCAAATATGCCATCTGTGTTGAATATATACAGTACACTGTATATAAAGACTTAGCCGCCAGCAAAAACCTTTATCGGTCAGCAGGAAACATACCGACACAAACAAAACATGAGCGCTGACTTCAAGCAAAAAGGATTTAAACCAATTAGAATTAAACTTGTTTTCCACAATAAATGTAGGGTCAAGCGACATTCAAAATCTGAACGCTGCAGTGTCTGCTGATTGATGGCTAGCTCGGTCTCGGTACCTGAATTCAACAAACGCCTAAAGGAACGTCCTGTAAGGATCATTTCTCATAAATAAGCAGCCGTGCTCCCCTAAAGTGGTCTTAAAGAGGCCTGATGTAAGAGAGCAAGACAAACTGGCGTCTGGTGTATCGAAGACTTACGCTCTCGCCATCCATCATGGACTTAACACAATCAGACAGAGACACAAGTCAAAAAGAAGACACAACACTACAGCCAAAGACGCAGTATTAATATAGTAGTTAGCTAGACTTCAAGCTACACAGTAAAAGTTGCTAACTACATCCAAGCTATTTCATCTGGTAATGCTTAATGTGTTCTGCAAGCATCTTTTAAAGCAAATTACATATGATAATCTGTAAATCTATAGTTTTTAACAAGGTAATGTCTAATCACAAGATTTTAATGACGTTTTGGAGTTTTGATTATCAGCTTGGAGAAGTTGCGCAAGTGCAAGTTCTGTCCGTTTTGACTAAATACTTTTTGATAATTACTGACACACACACACCTTCTTCCATCATGGCCAGCTTGGACATCTTTCCTCCAACTCCATCTGGCAGCTGCCAAAAGTGTGCTGTGATGTCATGAGTATGTGCAGCGCAGGAACTGTAGTCTATCTGATGCCACATCTAACAGTTAACCTTTTCAGGGCGATTTGTTTTTAATAACCCAGAATCCCTTTAACTCACAGAAATGCCGTCAGAATCCAAGACTTTGATGACTTTGACATTATAGGAGATTCCTCTGTATGTAAAATTATTGGTGAGTAATTCGATGCACAAAAATTGAAGTTACTGCGTAAAAATGCATAAATGACATTTTCCGCAATGTAAACACACACGCTGTTTGTTAGCGCTCACGACTCTCACAGGGAAGTCCAACATTCAATAAAACCTTCCAGTTCAGTTAAATCTTCCCATTTATTACAGACAAAAATTATATTATAGCTGATGAATAACAAAAACAAACAGCATTCTACTCACAGTACAGGGGCCTGTTTCAGAAAGCAGGTTTAGTGAAAACTCAGAGTCATTTGACTCCGAGTTAAGAGAAACCCAGAGTTTCCAGTTTCAGAAAGCCAGTTCAGCCTAACTCGCAGGTTTTATTCCAGCAACCCAGAGTTTCTCCACTTTAATTCAACCTTCAAACTAAAGACGTAAGCGCTCGGACACGGTGTGCCCTATTTTCAAAGAACCCATTGACATTGAAGAACAAATTATTCGCATAAATCTTCGTCAGGAGAGAGTGGTCAGACCCCGGTTGGATGTTTTATCATTACCCGATCATTTTTTTGTTGAGTGTTTCTGTTTTTCTTCCCAATCCATCATTTATTTCAACAATATTCTCAGCCCCATGACGGAGTCTTACAGAGGGAACGTGCACTGCAGTTGTGCTTTGTTCACCATTGCAATTTCCAGTATTGCTTTGTGAGGGAAAAGGTGCAAGTTTTACTATGGTGTACCACCACTACATCAATTTTAGGTGCTGTTTATTATTAAGTGCTATCCTCAGTAGGTGTCTCAGCAGCTTCCCTTTCTATGGCAGCTGATAAGGTGTCTTTATCGTCCTATAATGAACACTAACAAAGGAAAAATCTAGAATAGAGTACTTACAATTGCATGGAGGTCTGTTATGGAAGAAGGCTCCACAAGACACATTACACCATCAGCAAGTACAAGAAGATGATGATTTATTATATTATAATTCCTGGGGGTGGCTGGATGTGAGGAGCTTCCTCCAGGAATACCCTCAGCTACAAAGTGTATATTTTATAGTCTATTTATATATTTTATTTATTTTAGTGCCTTGTTCCTTTTCCCTTGTTCTTTGTTGTTTGCACTGTAAAAACTGGAGCCACGTCATCTTGTCTCTCCGTGTACTTGTAAAATATATAGCAGAGATGACAATAAAGTTTACTTTGACTTTACTGATCCAACAGTGCTTTGTCTGAGGGACATGTCTTCAGCCTCTGTAAGGGGTGCTGGTTCTTCTGGCCTCTGCCTTTTTCCTAATGGCTAATGGAGGCAAGTTGTGAACATATCTGGTAAGCACAAATTTGGACATTTGGAAAGAACATTCAGTAGTGTTATTGTAGATAACATTATATACTGGCAGTGTTGAGATGGAGAAATGGTTGCTTTTTTTGGCTTAGATCAGTAACTAATCACATGTATCAACCCACTGAATGATGCTAAGTAGAGCCTTCAAAACCTCCCAATGGCTTGTACAGAAATTATACCTACCTGTTTGGACTGTATTTTTATACTTCATTTTTAATTGCTGCCAATCACGCTTAATTTCTGTTGGGTCCAGTTCTTGTATAAAAAGTAAAGAGAGAGAGAAAATTATAAAAGTGGTACAAGAAAACTAGTAACACATCTTAAATAAACAATGATGCCAATCTTTCTCATCAGTACCAACACATTCACTCGGTCATCATTTTTCTGCCACGCTCCTGATATATATATATATATATATATATATATCGGGGAAATTTAAAGCTCCACCGTGAGTCTTTCTGTCTATCGTTGCCATGGTGAATTGCTTTATCTGCCTTCCATTAATGACACCTCTTTATGTACATGTGCACATGCTTTACCCAGGGTTAATTGAACTCAGAGTTATGTGAACTAAATGTTATCACCTGTTCTGAAACCGAAAACTCAGAGTTTGACAGCTCTGAGTTAGTCAACCCAGAGGTCAGGTTTAAACTCTGAGTTTCCTAACCCTGCTTTCTGAAACATGCCCCAGCTGTTTATTCGATATTTATTTATTCCCAACGCACGTCCACAGCGCTAGTACCGCGGGTTTCCTCATATGGAACGCCCTCAAGGCAAAAATATACTTCTTTCCCAGAAATGAGTTCAAAATGAGTCCAAATACTCAAAAACATCCAAAACTTCGATATTTCTTCATTTTTCATTAATCAGAAAATATTCTGCGTTTTTTATAATGTTAGCAAGTGAAAAATAAATATAGAAAAATGCATTATTTGTTATCAAACAATTTTATTCTACATCCAGATAGATTCCAAATTGATGATTCCACCTGACACTAACCTTATTTTTTCTTCATATAGTATTTCGCTTCATAGAATAAGCCCTGCAGAATAAAAAACTCATTAATAAAGGACACGGTTCCTACAGTTTGTAAAATTATATCTACAGTGCCAGCAGTTGTATGCTACATAAAGCTAAAAACAGTAAATGTTCTACAGGCGCAAGTCATTTTTCATCAGAAATGAACTGACTTCAAGACTGTGTCTGCATTCATACAGCAAACTATGACACATCTGAATAGTGCAGGATGGATTTCTTGTAACACTGTAGCCACTCACCACTCTACATCTGTTAGGACCCAACAGGAATTCGTGCCGGGGCTTCCAACGTCCAACATCTACAGACTCCGCTCCGGAAGGCCATTCCAGATCTTTAGAAGGACACAGAACTAGTGAAGATGAAGTGAAGATGGTTTGTCCCAATCACACACAAACACACACACACTTTCTCCGCCCTACATTCGGCCCTGCGGTGTGGCTACGGCAGACGAGTACAGATGAGTGAAAAAAGGAGGGGTGTGTGTGTGTATGTGTGCATTCGGTCTTTATGGCTGGTGCGTGTTCAGCCGCTGGCTCAGTGCAGAACGATGTAATCTGTGTGTGTGTGTGTGTGTGTGTGTTCGAGAAGTAAAGAGAGAGCTTAAATATGTGTGGATCGGTCCATAAACCATGATTGCACCATATATTCTAGTCTGTGATTGTGTGTGTGGGTGTGTATGTGTGTGTGTGTGTGTGTGTAAACGTGAAGATGATTTAAAGAGTCTACAGAACGATGGAACATTTATTGTCTGTAGTCCGTCTTTTCTGCCCAGCTCATCACTGTGATGCTGTGTGTCTAAAATAGACCTGTGTGTGTGTGAGAGAGTGTATGTGAGAGTGTGTGTGTGTGTGTGTGTAAGGGAGAGAATATATGTTGTTTAGATATAGATCTATACTTTCTCTCTCTCTCTCTCTCTCTGGGCTGTATGATGTATAGTTTAATAACAGATAGTGCAGTGTGTGCCTCTGCATTGCTGATGTTACATTAACCTCTCTTACAAATCACACTTTCTTTATTAAAATCAGTTCTGTCGCCAGCATCCCAACCCGAGCTTAAAGGCTTCTGTCTAGTTATACATATATTTATCTTTACATTGCAAGGTATATACAGTACTGTGCTAAAGTCTTGAGCGAACCCTCGTTTCTATACATTTTGCTTGCCTAGAGTCAGACGTTTTTGCGTTTTGATATAGTCTTTATATTCATGTTTGTGTCACAGTAACTAGTGGATCATTGTTTCTAGCACACTATCGCAACTTTTGCACAGTACTGTATACTGTATGTGCATGTATAGCAAAAATATGGTAATACTATGTTAACTCGGTAATAAGTGTTTACAAAGTTACACATTTCACGGGGGCATAACGGTTAGGAAGCTGGCCCTGTTATCAAAACGTTGCCGGTTCAAGGCCCAGACCGTTAAAGGTACCACTGAGGTACTCATAAGCAAGGTACCGTCCCCAAGCACTGATCTCTGGGCACTACCAAAAAGTTGTCCACTGTTCCTTCACGGATGGGCCAAATTCATAAGTCATATTTCGTTATGGTACACCAGCGGTCCCCAAATGGCAGCCCGCGGGCCAGATCCGGCCCGAGCAACCGATATATCTAGCCCCTCGTGTCACACTGGTAACAAGTGTAAACGGACATGTGCGCTCCCTATGGTCATCTGTGATTAGCGATCTCCACGTCAGTGTAATATCAAAATGTTTTTTCCCTCCTTCTTGACTGGAAGCTAGAGAGCTAAAGGCGTTGGACAACTTCACATAACATCTTATGAATTTTGGTTCATGTACCTTGGCTGCATTGGGCTTAATAACAAGCCAGTATCACAGAGAGCGGTGGTGTGGTCCTATAACCACCGAGTGTGTGTGTGTGTGTGTGTGTTTTACCCTGAGGGAGACAATCTCTCCCCTGGAAATGAAAAATACTCAAAATGTGTTTTATTGCCGCTACCTCACTCCCTCAGCACTTGAAGCCACGCATTTAATGAAAATATAACACCACCACGTTAATATATATATATATATATATATATATATATATATATATATATATATATATATATATATACAGTATATGGCGTCCTCCCTCTCTTCCCGTTCCTTTTTTGTGTTTATTTTTCCCCTCTGAAAAGGAAGAAAAAGCAGATTAAAAGGAAAACATCTCAGGAAGAGCCTGTTTGAAAGCGAAGGGTTTTTTTCTTTTAGAGGAGGGGTGGGTCGTCCTGCGTAAGATTGGCTGGGAGGTGTGTGATGAGCGGCCCGGTGTGTGAGAGCAATGCTTTTAGTCGTCCCACCATCTGCGGAAGCGGAAAACCTGCTTTGCTCGGAAAGGTGGTGTCTGTTGTTGTTAAAAGAAGACTGCTTTTTCATCTTTCATGCAACATCAAAATTGATACACCTTTTTAAAAAACACTTGCAGCGTTGTTTTGAGGAATGGTGTGTACTGTATGTGTGTGAGTGGTTGTTTTTGTATGTTAGAAGGAGGAAGGCTGAACGTGAAGGTTTAATGAAACACTGTCCGGACAATAAAACAGATCACATTCACTGTTCCATCTGGAATTCGTTTGAATTCTCTTTCTTTCTACTAACCTTTAATAAAACCCTTAATCTTGGTTATTTAGAGACTGAAAAGGTCAGCTACATTTACCCAGCTGTAATGAATCTTCAAGTTTTCTTAACCCAGAACATTGAAACTGCTGAATGCAGAAAAAGAACATTATTGCACTCTAAGATCCATGTCCACCACTTTACATGTGTGAACAAAAGACGAGTAGACGGCGACCATTTACAGTGTAATTACACATTGTAAGTAAGTACATGTCATGTATAATACACAAAACTTTACTATTTAAAAGTTTTTGCACATTTTTATATTAATTTTCTAATCTCCAGATGATGTATTCTTGTTAAATATGCTAAATAAATATGTCAAATAGGGGTTATGGTGGTTTAGGGTGAGGATACTCACCTCTAGAGGTCAAGGGTTCGAATCCTATGTCCAGCATTAACACCACTGGGCCCCTGGGCAGGACCCTTGAGCCCAAGTGAAATTGATTATTTGTGAACAAACCACATGTGACCTCTGCATTCGTTCTGTCCAGTAAGGAGCAGTGAACAGCTATCATGGGCAGTGCCCAGGGAGCAGTGCTTGAGGATGGTACCTTGCTCAGGAGTACCTCAGTGGTACCTTTACCGGTTAGGGGATTTGAGCCTTCCATTGTTCAACCAGAAAGCATTACGCTCCAGGAAATTGTCCCATTGCTCTGGATAAGTGTCTGCTAAATGCTGTAAATGCAAATAAATGTAAATAAGTTTCCTTTATGAAGTGGAGAGCACACAGTACGTAACTTACACATATAACAGTTACCAGATTGGGAACATGCGATAAAAGCAGCAATTTCCAGATGTCTGAAGTCTGGTCATCACAGTCTGGCTTTTGTTAAAGTTGCTGAAATCCTTACAGTCGCTTATTTTTATGCTTCAATTCTCCTGTTGTTAAAATTGTTGCATTCAGAATTAAATTGGTAACAAACAGATTTTTATATTGGCAACCACACCTTTAACATGTAGTTATAATACCTTGTGAAATGACAGTTATCACAAATAATGATATTTCCAAATTAATGATACTCTCCAACTTTAATAGCTAACTCTGAAGCATTCATTTAAAACCAAATTTGACAACAATTACTGTCTTTGCAATTATGGGCCTGTTTCCACCAAAGAAATTGTTTGTACTGGGAGCGCCTATTTTTAATACAAATTCAATGAGCTTCTGAACTTCAATCAGCTCAGACAGAGTTTCCTGAGTCTCTCTGGCTAGCAAGCTTACAGGAGCCGTGCTTCCAGGAGCCGTGCTTCCAGTAGCGTAGCATGAACCTAGCTGGTTGTGACGATCAAACGTAAAAACACTCTGTAACAGATGAGGCAAAGGGTTAGCATAACGGTTACCAGATGACAAGCTCCGGCCTGAGCTCGCTTAAATAACACAAGACCCAAATCGGTCAAAGTTATGGCAGACCTCCACTCATTTCCAGTTGTAGATTCACGAGCAAAAACGACTGACGAGGCCAGGAGGCATGGATCTACATGACTCACATACGGCTTAGTCATAGGCAGGGGTCACATGGAGCAAGCTTACAGCTGAGTGACTATATGCCCCGGGGTGATGTAGGCTAATAGCAGGCATGAGATCTGTTCCCCCATCGCCTGGAGAGACGCTTAAACCCCAGCCCTAACGGCCGGCCAAGCCACGCGTCCCCGAGTAAAAAATATCGGCCGGTAAAACGCCACAGGGAGAGGTGTAGAGGGAGGCAATGGCTTGAACGGCATGAGGAAGAAATATAGAGTTTGTTTCCTTAGATTACCTGTCAGGTTAGTCGCGGGCATCACACCGCTCCGCTCTGTGGCATTACATTATGTTCCCACCGAGCGCCCATCAAGCGGCTGACAAGCCAATCTCTCCCAAAAGAAAACAAACAATAAAAACCCACGTAAAAAACAAACGCTTTGTCAGAGGTCTTCATTCAAAGAAAGCAGTGAACTAAACAACATTTTCCTTCATTTTCATACCGACTCAGGCGAGCAGGTGGGAGGCTAAAAAGGACAAAGCTTGAGCAAGAGGTAAAAGTCACTCCACTCTGCCATTCTTCTCATTGTACCTTTTCCTTTTTATTGAGGTTGCAGAGGTTAAGGACCTATCCACATGGAATCTTGGATAAATGGACGCACTACGCGGTCATGTTGCATTTGTAGCTGAGCTTTATTGACTTCAGTGAGGCGTTACATTGGCATTCGTTTGATGCTGTTTAACGCCCACCTGCAGCCCAATTTATGATTTCGCGTGTGGGCAGTAATCAGGCTGTTGAAAGTGTTAGCCTGTGTGCAGAAATGTAACATTTTAAAAATATACACAAATATAAAAGAGGAAATTAAAAAAGCAAGTCTTGTGGCACATGAAGAAAATGTGTCTCTGTCCTGCACAGTTGGTTTGATGTAATGATGTCATATGGAATGGGATTATTTCTTGTATATTTAATTTTTTTTTTTAAATAACTTGTACAATCATATAAAGTTATGAGTTTTAAAAAAACAAGTCTTGTGGCACATCAAGGACAGTCTTTGTGCTGCACATTTGGTTTTACATCACCCACTGAAGAGCATTATGGGAATATTAAACTCGATGGAATCATGGGATATATTCGGTCCTCCAGGACATCAACTGAACACCATGTAAACGCAATAGCGACGTTTTCTTTGCCTCCGTCTGGATTGTGGTAGAAATTGGCACCAGGAAAACGTTTCATGCAGCGTTTATTTGACGCCATCCAAACGCGCCGCCAACCCCACGTAGGTCACAAACGCCCGTGTGGCTGCTTTGATTCAAGATTCAAGATTCTTTATTTGTCACATGCAAGTTATACAGGTACAACATGCAGTGAAATGTATCCTGATCCGCTCTTATAACTGTGCAATAGACAAGGGAAAACAATAGACACAATACAATACAAACTTACAAACATGAGACTGACTTAAATAGGGAGGTTGGGGTAACAGGACGAAAAAAAAATAAACTATAATATACAATATACAATAAGGAACATAAGTTACATGTGCAATATAAAGTTACTGTGCAAGTTTGAACCTGAGATTGCAAAAAGTGCTAAGTGCAAATGCTGCATTGTACATAGCAGACAGAGTAGAGCATGTGATATGGACAATGAAATGTGGCAACCAGTATAATTGATTATCACAGTTGAGATATATATAGCACTATATGATTATATATAGGTATATATGATTCACTCCAACGAGCAGAAAAAGTCAGCATTTAGTCCACGCTCACCTGACACCACGAACGCCAGAAAAACGGCTGATTCTGACGTCCGTATGGGACAAGGTTTTAGGGACGAGAAAGCGGCGGTTTATTGGCTTTTAAGCGTGGAGAGACATCCTCGCTAATTCACCTTGACTTAAAAAGGCATCTGGACTTTATAAGGACGACCGGCATTGGTGGCAAACTATTAGCTCCCCCGAGCTTCAAACTTTTAATTACAAGCAGACCGTTCGGACCAAATAGAGACAACAAAGCGTAATAAGCAAATAAGCGAGTAATTAACAAATTAATTAACAAATGACAGCGCCTGAGCCGAAGATGGCTAAGATTAATTAGCATAACACACACTCACAGAGGAAAGCCGTGACTGTCGGTCAAATCTGTCTGGTTACAAACACTCAGAACTACAGCAGGTAGAGACGACCTCATGGACAGCTTTTCTTTGATAACAAGAAGGATCTTAAGGGTGTACAGGTTGTAAATGCATTTAAGGCATCCAGTGTTTGCGCTAATAATGTTGATTATTGTTGAGTTGGGGGCAAGACCACCTAAACCGAGACCGAGACAAGACCAAGACCAGAGTGTGTCGAGACTGAGACGAGACAGAGACCAGGGCGGGGCGAGACCGAGACCGGAGCAATGGACATTTTACACCACATGGCAAATAAGTGGAACATGCAAAGCCTAAGCAACATTAAACATGTTTATTCAATAGATCTCAAACAAATGTTAAACTCAACAAACCACAGCAGCAGAACGCAGTCCTCAAGACCAAACTCACTGTTTTATTGGCTTGCAGGGTTGTTATTATGTAGAGACACACTATGGCTTAGTACTGTGAAGAAAAATAAGGTTAGTGCCAAGTGGAAACACTTCTTTATTCTATCTGGATACAGAATAAAATTATTTGATAACAATTAATACATTTTTCTATATTATTTTTTCACTGTTGATTATTCTCTAACATTATAAAATGGAACAAATATTTTCTGATCAATTGAAAATGAAAAAATCCTACAGTTTTGGGTAATTTTGAGCCGATTTGGACTTATTTTTGTCATGACCCCCCCGGGCTTTAGAATTTAGTCCATCATGTTGTGTGTTCTGTGTCGTCCATTTTGTGTTTGTATTGTTCGGCCATGTTGTGTGTGCTGTGTCGGCCATTTTGTGACTGTATTGTTCGGCCATGTTGTGTGTACTGTCTTCTGTCACTCAGTCTATGTCCCACCTTCCCATTGTGTCTGATTGGATGATCACTGTGTGTTAGTTCTTTGTAGTCACACCCTCTCCTTCCCATTGGTTGTCCTTGATTGGTTGTTTTGTGATCGCTGTCCCATTGGTTCCCCTTTGTCTCATTGGTCCAGCCCCTTGTTTGTGTATGAGTATTTAAGCCCAGTCTTTCCCATTGTTTTCTGTTGGTCCACCCTCACACAACCCTCTCTCTGTCGGCATGTTGCTTGTAAGTTTGTTATGTTAAAGTAGTTTTGTTCTGTTTGTGGTTTTCGTTCAAGTTTTATGTTCCTTGTGCAGTCTTTGTTTTCAAGTAGTTTGGTTTTGTTTGTGGCCCTCGTGCCGGTTTTTGTTCTGTTTTGTTCTTTATAAATAAATGGCTTGCTTCGTGACCTCGCCTCATGTCATGCCGACACTCCCCAACGTGACAATTTTGGTCTATAAAATAGCTCCTTTTGGTCTTTCTGGAAGAGAACTACGTTTTTGCGCATGATGGCGTTCCATATGAGAGTCGCAAGCACTAAAGCATGTCTTTACGAATAGTGTAATCAATGTGTTTTTTTGCAATTACTTCAGTGTTTGTGCACGGAATTACTCATTAAAACACTAATTAATAAACAATGCAAAATGCCTGCATCGTTGTCAAAGAGTTTTAATAGTAATATTTTCAGAGTGTGTCTCGAGACCGGATTCCAGTATTATAACACTAGATTATTGTTGGATAACATGAGCCTGAACTGGATATTAAAGCAAATAACTCTTTGTTTTACTAGACCATGCTTGATTTGTGTACCTAGGTGACTGATGTCTATCGTATATTCCACAGTATATAGATTAGAGCTGTTTAATTATATACACCAGGAGTGTACACACGATTTTGGTGTATGCCACTAGTCAAAGAGGAGTCACTGTTCCTGAGAAAGTAGCTCATGTAAGGTGAGTAGATGGGAAAGCAAAACATTGGCCACCCTTTTGGTTTGCTTACATTTGAGCTTCAATTTCAGTGCAAGGTTGCCAGTTCAAGTCTCAGACCAGTAAAGGTACCACTGAGGTACTCATGAGCAAGGTACTGTCCCCAAAACACTGCTCTCTGGGCTCTGCCTAAAAGTGCTGCCTACTGCTCGGTCATGGATGGGTCAAATGTTGAGGTCACATTTCGTGCACTGTGTGCTGTGGTGTGTTCACAATGACAAATAATCACTTAATTAATTCATTACAGTTGGTTCAAAACACAGTCCCAAGCCAAGATCTAGAATGAATGCAATTCACAAAAACAATAGTGCTTTATAAAAGACCTTTGATTATAAGAATTGGATCACTTGAGATCTAGCTAGTAACCTCATTGACCTTTAGCTTAAATAACACCTTGTTTCCTGTCTCTCTTTGCTGAGTATTGTCCCTTGCAGATTATTTTCCGTGCTTTACTGCTTGTATACTGCACTTTTGGATTTCTCTTTTTCTGTGTGAAGATTTATTTTTTGGCACATTTTATTAAGCGATTATTTGTCATTGTGACCTCTGCATTTGGCCCATCCTTTAATGATCCCGGACTTGAGCCAGAGACCCTCCAATCACAGAGCCAACTCCCTTACTGTTATGCTACACACTGCACTGTCCAGTTTTGGATCACTGTACCTGTCTGTTGGATCATTTTTTCAGTGTTGAATTCTGCACTTTGGTCTGTCTCCATAGCGTTACAGCAGCAGCTAGACTTTCAACCAGAAATAATGACTCCCATCTTGTGAAGTATGTGATTATTTGTTCTTGTGAACACACCACAGTACAAAGTGCATCACAAGTGAGTGTGACTTTGGGAATTTGTCCCATCTAATTAGGGACAGTGGGCAACTGATGTGGGCAGCAGTTTGGGAAGATACTTTGTTCATGGCGTCCACAGTAGTATCTTTGCAACTTTTTTGACCTGAAAAACATCTTATTGATAAGAAATGCAATAGCAAAGATCTCATCAATGAGTTGAAAATTGAATAAAATGACAAACATTGTGGAAGAAGTTACAAAGAGGAAAAATAAGAACGAAGAAGAACAAGGGGATCAATATACTGTCAATCATAAATATAGCCACAATTGGCAAAGAGCAGGGTCCAAGCACCATAACAAAAAGGCTGCCAAAAGAATGTAAACAAAACAACAGGATTCTAGCACTATGTACTTGGACCCCTAATAATGATAGTAAACAGTGAAGAGAATAAGGTGATTGCTGTTACACAGCAATAACAAAAAGGCACTTTTTGTTTCCTGCCTTGTCTTGTCCCCAGTGGCAACGACATAAGAAAACACTGATCATCGCTGTGTCATGGCAGGTGATGTCTACAGTATGAGAAATATTATCTCAGCTACTTAATCCATAACAAAGGAAGCATGAGTAGACAGAGCAGCTCTATACGTCATCTCAGTAAGACTCAATCAATATGTCAGGCTTAAGGTGCACACACAGAAGATCAGCTTAGCTGGTGATCGGTGTTCTTAGTAAGATTTCATTTAGCAGTCATTTGTCCGTCTTAAACATTTGTTTTAAATATGGCTATTATTGATATATCAGATAAGGTAAGACAGACCGCAGGAGGAGGATCCTTCAGGGGCTGAAAGGGAGGAAGAAAAGACTGGATAGAATATACAGAGAAGGCAGAGAAGAGAGAAGAAGAGAAACAATGATAGCAAACTTTGGTGTCCAAAAAAAATCAGTAATTTGAGGAAATCTCCCAGGATTCCCCACCACACCTGGACTTGCAAAGATCTCTGTTGCAATACTTCTTCCAACTAACCAAACTCAGAAGTCCTGGCAGTGTGAGAGTGAGAGTCTACATGAGAGGCGGGAGTGGAGGAGAGGAGAGAAAGAGCAAGAGTGATACAGTGGATATAAAGACACCAGTGACAGATATCAGTTGCTCTTTGCATGTTTTCACGCTCGTCTCGATCAAATGTGCATGCTGGGTTCCTGCGTCAAATTCTGCCTTTGTTCCAGCTGCGCTGTCAGCAGAGCTTCATTAGATTGTTGTGTGTATGTGTGTGTGTGTGTGTGCGCCGCTCCACCTCTGAGCAGCAGCTGATGAACTAAGGCTGGAGGATTTGTGGATTATGAATAATACAGAGAAAAGTCACATTTCCCCCGACACAGCCTCCCCTTTGAGCATCACGCCCATTTGCACTATAAAGTGAGCAAAAGGAACACTTGTTATTGAGATCAGGTTGACATTGTGTGTGTGTGTGTGTGTGTGTATGCATGTGTGAGAGATATAGAAGATGAAAAGTAGAGGAATTCAGATCCACAATACACTGTCCTTCATGAGCTGCATTAATACAGTAGGAGCTTCACATCAACATGAAGTAAAAAATAATAATTCATGCTCAAAGGCAAATATCTGGGTGGGTGTGTGTAATGTAGGTTTTAATGTGGTTGTGAGGTCTAGATGTTAGGAATTATAATTGTTTACGATGGTCATTTTTATTACCTCTTTAATTTTTTGGAAGAAAGAATATTACTGATTTACTTTCTTATTTATTTACATACTGAGTGTCTAACGTACTTACATACTCACTTACTGACTTACATACTAACATACTTACTGACTTACATACTTACATACTCACTTAGTAACTGACTTACATACTAACATACTTACTGACTTACATACATACTCACTTACTAACTGACTTACATACTCACTTAATTACATACTCACTAACTGACTTACATACTAACTGACTTACATACTAACTGACTTACATACCTACATACTCACTTACTGACTTACATACTCACTAACTGACTTACATACTAACTGACTTACATACTTACATACTCACTTACTGACTTACATACTCACATACTTGTTGACTGACATACATACTTACATACTCACTTACTAACTGATTTACATACTTACATACTCACTTACTGACTTACATACTAACATACTCACTGACTGACATACACACATACTGACTGACTGACTTACAATTTACACAATACGTATTTGCACAATTTTGCACTGTTGCTACATATTTGTACAACATCTTTGTGTCTCTTTCTAGTTTAAAGTTTTACATTTATATTGTACTTCTAGTTTAAAGTGTATATTTTATATTCTATTTATATATTTTATTGTCCCTTATTTGTTCCTTGTACCTTGTTCTTTGTTGTTAAAACTGGAGCCGCGTCGTCTTGTCTCTCCAGACCCACAACTATTTAATACTTCGGCTCACAAGTGTGTGCGTGTGTGTTTTTAGCTGTAGTGGTACACTAAGCCATGTATCATCCCTAAAATAGTGAGTGCTTTCACTTTGTCTCTCTCCTCACACACACACACACACACACACACCCCCTCCAGACTATCTCAGCTAGAAGGCTCCATTAAGAGGCAGTGATTTAGAGACGTCTGCTAAGTTTACATTTCCCTCTCTTCTCTCTAGAGCTTGAGCACAGACACACATAGAAACACACAGGGAGTGAGTGAGAAGCAGACAGAGACACATTTTAACAGAGAGAGGGAAGGAACGAGAGAGAGAGAGAGAGAGAGAGAGAGAGAGAGGAACAGTGGCAGAAAGGTGAAGAAAGCAATCAAGTGAGTGTGATCATTTGTCATTGTGAACACAGCACAGCACACAGTGCACCACAACGAAATGTGACCTCTGCATTTAACCCATCCATGAAGGAGCAGTGGGCATCTAACAAGCACCCGGGGAGCAGTGCTTGGGGACGGTACCTTGCTCATGAGTACCTCAGTGGTAACTTTACCAGCCCTGGATTCGAACCTGCAACCTTCTGATCACGGGGCGAAAACCCTATCGTTACACCACCAAAGTAAAAAAGATTCGAGCATAAAGAAAGAACGAGTGAGATGTATTCAAACAGAGAGAGTGAAGTTTTCAAAAAGTAAGAAAGTACGTTTCAACAGAAAGAATGAATGAAAGAGAAACAGAGATAGAGGCTTTCAAACAAAAAGATTCAAGCATAGAGAAAGACAGGAAGAAAGAGAAAGAGAGATGTATTCAACAAGAGAGATAGAGGCTTTCAAAGAGTAAGACAGAAAGAAACAGAAAAAGATTCAAGCACTGAAAAAGAAAGGAAGAATGAAAGAAAGAGAAAGAGAGATGTATTCAAACAGAGATAGAGGTGGAGGTTTTCAAACAGAAAGAAAGAAAGAAAGAAAGAAAGAAAGAGAAATATCTAAATGGAAGAAAAATAGAAATAGAGGGCGAAAGAAAGAAGGAAAGAAAGAAGGGGGAGAGAGAGAAAAGAAAGAGAGAGAGTTGATGAGAGAAACAGAGAGCAACAGAGAAAGAGAAAAATCTCTCCGACCCTCCCTCTTTTAAAGGAGAAGTTCAGCTTGAATAAAAGGGCTTTATGTCCCCACAATGACACACGTCCCCACTTTACTGATGTGCAGTCATGTCAAGTTCATGGGAGTGGACAAACACACACACACACACACACACTGACACACGCACACACACACACACGTGCACACACACACACACACACACACACACTGTGCTATGTTGCCCTATACACTGACTGCGGGCGTTTAGCCCCTAATAAAAGCTGAGTAGTGGAGCACTGGCTGAGGTTTTGGACTGGTTTTGATCCGTTGCTTATTTTGAGCAGCGTTTCTCGCTGGGATTTGCTTTCAACACTCCATCGCTTTCAGCTCCTAACAACATGCACTGAACACAGCCGCTGAATAAAATATTAGCTCCTGGTTTTTTGCATCTTTCATCTCAAGCTAGACTCCCCCTGGCCGTGTCACCGCTTCACACGACCACCATCATAAAAAACGCCCTGAACGTCAAATTCCAACGCCAAAAACTCCCAAACCCTACTTCCCCCAATCATCAGATCTGTAAAAGGTACGGAAATAACGAGTGATTTGCTCAAGATCACAAGATATTTTAATGTTTTTTTTTTTCATCATTTCATCACAAGAAAATTAACTTGTAATCTCGAGAGAGCGGCTTTCACTATCTGAAGTTTTTTTTTTTCCAAGACATTGAGTTTTCTTATTTTTCTTGTGATCTCGACATAATAAATATTTTCTTTCAAGTTGCTTTCTCAAGATCACATTTTTTCTCTATTTAGTAAAAGTTGTTTTCTTAAGTCAATTTCTCAAGATCATAAATAATTTTTCTTGTAATTTCAACATAATCTTTTGAAAGTTGTTTTCTAGAGATCACAAGGTGTTTTTTCCTTATGATTTTGACATGAGAAAGTTATTTTCTTGAGATCGCGTTATTTTTCTTGTAATCTTGACAACAAAAGTTATTTTCTCAAAAAATCATTCTCAAGATTTTTTGAGATTTCTTATGATCTTGACAAAGTTGTTTTCTCAAAAGTTGAATTCTCAGGATCATTTTTTAGGAGTTATTTTTGTAGAGAACCCTATATGAAGAAAGTTTGATTTTCTAAAGAGTTAATATGTATTTTTTAAGTTGTTTTCTCATTTTTCTTGTGATCTTGATGTAAAAAACATTTTCTCAAAAGTTGTTTTCTCCACATCATAAGGTTTTGTTCTTGTGATCTCAACATCACGAAAGTCATTTTCTCAAGATCGCAAGTTGTTCTCAACATGAGTCGTTTTCTCAGAAGAATAGAAGTTATTTTTGTCAGTCTCTACATAATTAAAGTTGTTTCTTCTAAGATTGATTTCTCCTAACCAGGAGTTATTTTCCTTATTTTTCAACATCATCAAAGAAATTTTTCAAGATTTCGTGTTATTTTTTATTGTGATCTTGACATAATGAAAGCTGTTCTCTCAAAGTCATCAGATATTTTCCTCATGATTTTGACATACTAAAAGTTTTTCTTCCAGGTAAAGGGCAATTTTTCTCATTATCTCAACTTAACAAAAGTCATTTCTCAACTATTTTTAACTTGACATAATGAATGTTGTTTTTCCCAGGACCACAAGAAAAGCTGAAAGTTTCTTCAGATCACAAATTTGATCACATGGTCTATGACTAAAGTAAAAGCAGACGCAAAACACAGGACACAAAACTTGTTGCAAGACCAAAGGCAAAAAATGTCATTATCTGGAGAAAGCAACTGTTATCTCAAGATAACTCATGATCTTGAGAAAATGACTTTTGTTATGTGAAAATTAATGTTGATGTGAAGAAAAATAATGTTGATGTGCGTCCACTGCTTCAGTATGAACATGTTCTCGCTCCAGCTTTTTTTGTTGTTCTTTCTTTTTTAATGTGCAATCAATCTTCAAAAAAATAAAAGCGTCACCGCCATCGGGGCTGGAGGAGAGCTCGGCTAATAACGGCACGCTAATCTCCGCTTTCACACACAAACAGAGGCGCTTTGGGTCTAAATAAGCGCCTTGGCCCCGGGCTCTCCGCTATATAATTACAGTGAGCTCAAGGAACACAGCTCTGCTGGGAATGGATCATGTTTAATTATTGTATCAAACACTAATTATCATCTCATTACCTACAATTCTCTCATACACTTCGGCACGAGGTGTCCGTAACATTCTGCTGTGTCCTCGAAAATACCACTTCAATTAAACAAAATATTTAGTTGCAGAAACAATGTCTTTATTGATGATCCACTGAAAGCCAAACTGTAAAACCAGCAACAACAAAAAGATCATTTTGGAAGTCAACTAATCTGTCACTTTTTTGATAAATCAATAAATCAGTGATTATTTCCATCATTTATGAAGCTGACCTGTTTGTGCAGTCTCAACTTTAACATGAGTTTCTATGAGAAATTAAAATAATGACATGAAACTTTCGATTCTGAAAGTTGTTTAATATCTTAATAAAATATGTCTGTAACATTACTGCATGTGGTCACAATTAGGGATGCAACGATTATACATTTTGGTTGTACGATTATAGTCTGAAGAATAATCACGGTTTCACGGTTATCACGATTATTATGCATTCATTAATTTCAAAACAGTATTAGTTAAGAAAATCACATGAAAACTCCTTATATTTTAAGTGTTATTTATTGCTGCTCAATAACCAATTGCTGCTTTTTAATAATAAAAAGCAAACAATTGTTCACATTTCTCTCTTTGGACTTAAAAATAAGTGAAAAAAAGTTTTTGATTTAAACATAAGTAATAATTTTACACTGAAAATAAATAACAGAACAATGAAGAAATAAATAAATAAATAAAAATAAGAAAAAAAAATTGTATTTGTCCAAATTAAATCTTAGTTACATATTAACTAAGTATTTCCCTTTTAAAGAGAACAAATTTAGTGACAGGCACTTTTGTTAGTATTCTGATTCAAACAAAGTGTTTGTGAAAAGCTCCTTGAGCCTTATTTTGAGTGATTCATTAAAGAAGTTATTTTTACAAGAAGTTTCCTGCAAGCCGTCCTCCCTCTACACCCCGACATGACAACGTTGCACTGAAAGCCGTGCACAACTCTCACCGCTACAGTGTTGATTCATTAATATTTAATTCCCTACCAACGTATTTCATTCACATAATTTGTCAAGGAATTTAACTTGGTTATGCATTACCTTTACTTGAGCGTGCAAAGCTGGATGCTGCATCAAATTAGATGTGTTGGATCTTCTAGCAGCAACATTTTTACGGCACGTTTTGCAGCATGGTGATCCGTCATCTTCAATCACGCCCTGGTCATTCTTTTTGTATCCAAAATGATCCCAAACTGCTGACTTCAGGCGCTTCTTTGGAGTAAAAAGAGTTTCGCTGCTAGATGCCTCAGTCATAGTTAATCAAGTGCGCGTGCGTATTAGCCTTGGTCTCTTATGAGCTCGGAACTTTAAACTAGCGCACAGTTGGCATACCTTTGATTAGCTGCAGCAGTTTCGTTCCGTGCAACAGAAACGCAGTGTTGAGAAGCCTTTACGATTAATTAACCGTGACGAATTAAAGCGCGGTTAATAGTGAAATCGCTTAATCGTTGCATCCGTCGTCACAATATAGGAAATAAATAATACCAATAAAGGCCTGTGTCCACCAAATGTCCACCAAACTTAGCAACATTGTTGTTGCTAAGTTATGAAAAGCATCATCAGCCACTTCCACGTTCATTCCTATTTCATGTAAACAATGTAACGTTCCTCTGAGATCGCTATTGTAGCTGACATCAAAGAGACTATCATTATAATGGAAAGAAATGGCATTTTGACATTAGCGGCAGCATTTGAACTAGATACACACATGTCTTCCAGACGTAGAGATTGGGTGTGTGAGGTCTCGCCCCAACTTCAACCAGGGACTCAGAAAATGAGGAGAACTCCAGATCCGTGCACCGGACCAGAGATTCATGAAGATATCGAACTTTGAACCCGGCAGAGAGTATATCAGCTGGAGGTTTCACACAAGCTAGTCACGAAGTGTTGATTTTGGTTCTCCTTTTCTTATTGAGCAGTATTTTGGAGTATTTCTGGTTTTTCTATGACTCTATGACTTGTTTGCCTGGTCTTTGTACAGTTTCTGACATTTGCATTAAAATGTTCCCATTTTGTCAGCTTTGTATCTGGGTCTTCTCTGGGACATTACAGGGTGCATTGGATGAACCATGCAAGAAAACTACCAATTCATATGTCCCACCCCTTCCTCGATTTTGATTGTCTAGCAAGAGGGAAGTGACATTGACGAACCCAGCACTGTTCTAAAAGTTGAATGGATTACAACTTAAAGCGCTCTGAGCACTGTGGTAAAAACCTTCTGTATCTGCATATTTTTTTTTTACCACTAAAGACGTTTAGTGCTCTGAACGCTGAAGCTCATTTTAGTTGTATTAAAAATAGGCGCTGCCAGTGTTTTAGGATCTGGAAAAACCGTGTTAGGTGGACACAGGCCTTTAAAGTGCAAATATTCAGTTAAACACTATAAAATTTCTGGAAAACACACAATTTTAAAGTCCTTCATAAAATGAGATGAAATACTTATTACTTCTTATTACTTGATATATTGCGTTCTTAGAACTTAGTGACAGTTGATAAAACTCAGTGTTTTGTGTTCACACAAGAAAAAATGTCATGTGCAAGAACATAATTATCTTATGTGGGCAAACTATGAAAATATTATTGCAGGCATGTGTCATAAGAGCTTGCAAAGCCGTTTGTGCCTAGTTCTTGTCTCTTTTTCTTATATTCACATTTACAGCATTTAATAGACGCTCTTATGCTGAGTTACTTCTATTTACTAATTACAGGAACAGTCTTCCTGGAGGAACTTGGGGTTAGGAATCCAAAGATGATAGTTTTGGAGATAGAAATTATACCCAAGACCACTTGGTCCAGAAAAATGTTTTCTCAACCAATAAAATACCACCACCACCACCACCATCATCATCATCATCATTACTCAACATCTATATAAATGTTGCTTTGGTCATGACTGATGCTGAAGCTGAAGTCAGCGCTGGAGGCGCTCATGCTGATGAGAGGCAGAACAGAATTTACAGTCAGGGTAGACGGGGTACTACTGGTCACCAGATCGACCTTGTTTGCACGAGGGCCGTGGATGGGGAGAAGACCCACTTTGATGGCCGGTTGTAGAACAACGTGGATCTTCTGAGATAGTCTGTCAGTGTTAACTCGTGATATAATGAAAAATCTCTGAAAAATGGCTTTCTCAGGATCACTGGCTGTTTTTATCAGGCCCTCGACACAATCAAAATCATTTCATCATTTCTCCAAAGTAGATTTCTTGTGATTTTGACAAAACAAAAGTCACTTTCTCAATATCATCATTTATTTTTGTCAGGATCTTGCCAGTAATAAATTAGTTTTCTGTAAAACTGGTTTCTTCTTATGATTTTGATGTAACAAAGACCAGTTTCCAAGACTGATTTCCTTATCTTTTGAGTATTTTCTTGTGATTTTGACCTAGAAAACGTTGTTTTCTCCAGATCCTGAAAATTGTGTTAAATAATTTCATAAATCCTTGAGAATCCCTGAAAGAACATGTGGATCATCTCCTTCTCCATGTTCAGCTGGTTGGCACACTCGTCTTTTTCACCCGTTTTTATTGTTGTTTATTTTCCCCGTAGGAACCCATTCATTTTCCCCCATTAACAATACATGGGATTTGAGACTTGAAAGCGTTTCTTCACCTGTTTTAACACGACAGTCAACGCGGTTCTTATGGCAGCTCAGACCACCTCACTGAACACGCATCTCATCTGTTTCTTGTCTTTTTTCTTGCTTTCATCATCCCTCATTCTTTCCCCATTCGCTTCAATACATTTTAGTCAAACTCTTTCTACTCAGACATTTTTCATGTCACAGCCACAAGACTTGAGTGATCACACTGGCGTTTTCTTGTTAAACTGCATCTGTAACAATATATATTGTTTTCTCTTATTATTCATTATTTGTTTTACTGGATTATATTCACTCAGATAGCTTTAAGCAAATCAAAAAACTGTAATAATTTTCCCAAATATCTTTGTCTAAAGCTATGTATCTTCTAACATCCTCATCTCCACACTATTGCAACAAACCAGACATCCCGGCTGCATGCCAACGTCCAAATTCTAGGCTTAACTTATTCGACTTTTTCCACTTACTCTGTGCTTTTGGTTCCTCTTCTTAAATCACGTTTGTCAATACACCAGTCTGTTTTACTCCCAAATTGCAAATCATCCAGCACATTTCTGACCCCCACACTGACCCCCGAGTCTCCCAAATTCCTGGTCTCCAGCACACCAGTTATAAATCTGTCCCAACAATCACAGATAAGACAAAAAACAGGTTTCACTAACAGCCCCTTATCAATCCATTCTCAGAAAACATCTCAAAAAAGGATTCCACGCTCTCCTCCTTTTCTGATTCGAAGCGCTTTGTTTAGCCAGTTAAATCCATGTTGAGATGGAATAGCCTCGCTTTTTGGCGTGTAGCGAATAAAAAGGAGAGTTTTCTGAAATCCTTGAGAACTTAGAAAACAAGTGACAACAAATCTTCCAGTTTTTTGTGATGAGGCTTAATAACGGTCAAGGCCACAAAAAGCTTTTTTAAAGAGGTAAAAAATAAATAAAAATGGCCGTAAAAGGTGTCCTTCTCTGACGAGCTGTTTGCTTTGGTTTTCCATGCTTTATCCGTTTTAAGAAGGGGCTCATTTATTTTGCTCCTCAATTCCCAAGGCCAGAGATGGTCTGTCAGTATTACCTTGTGATATAATGAAAATTTTCTTGAAAAGTGCTTTCTCAGGATCAGAAAAACAGAAGCTGTTTTTATCAGGACCTTGACATAATCACAATCATTTCTTCATTTCTCCAAAGTAGATTTTTCTTTTTTCTTTTTTTTTTGACAAAACAAAAGTCACTTTCTCAATATCATCATTTATTTTTGTCAGAATCTCACCATTACCAAATTAGTTTTCTACAAAACAAACTAACTGACTTTGACATAAAAGTTGTTTTCTCGAAGGCCAATTTTCTGAGTTTTCTCCAACACCTAAGTAATTGTGTTAAGAAATTTGTTAAATCCTTGAGAATTCCTGAAAACGTTTGAGTCTCTAAATTTGTTTCCATGAGACTTAAAAACACTTGAGGCTACAAAAGTTCTTTTAAAGAGGAAAAAAATGAATAAAAATGGTTTTCTCAAGAGTTATGAGTTATTTTCCTTGTGATTTCGACATAATGAAAGTTTTCTGGATGCTGTCTCAAAATCCACTTTCTTGAGATCACCAGTGGGTTTTTTTTTTTATCACAAGTAACTTTGTTAAGTAATTTCTCAAAACTTGGTGGCACAGTGGCATAGTTGTTAGCAATGCTGCCTTACAGTAAGAAGGTCCTGGGTTCGATCCCTGGGTCGGCTGTGGGGTCTTTCTGTGTGGAGTTTGTCCGTGTTCATGTGGGTTTTCTCCGGGTGCTCCGGTTTCCTCCCACAGTCCAAAAGCATGTGTATAGGTTAGTTGGCAACTCTAAAACTGGCCTGTATGGTGGGAGTGAAAGTGTGATTGTGTGAGTGTGTTTCCCTCACCGGTTGCTCACCCGGACCCTGTTGGGATTAAGAGGTTCAGATAATGAATGAATGTTTTCTGCAATGTTCATGAGTTATTTGTCTTGTGATTTCGGCATAAAAAATGTTGTTTTCTCAAGATTGAGTCACATGACATAAAAGTTTTTTGGATGTTTTGTCAAGATCCACTTCCTTGAGATCACTAGTGTTTTTCTTTTGACCTTGACATAATGAAAGTCACATTTTCGATATCACAAGTAATTTCTTAAAACCTTGAGAATCCCTGAGAACCTTTTGAATCTCTCTTTTTTGGCGATGAGACTTAAGAACACCAAAGCTATGAAAAGCTCTTTTAAGAGAATACAATAAGAAATGGCTAAAAAGGGGTCCTTCCTCACTGACTCCACTTGCTTCAGCTTTCCATGCTTCATCAGTTTTTGGGAGAGGCCCATTTATTCCGTTCCTCAAATCCCTCACTCATCTGGTAACCATGGTTGCGTCCGGGCATCCCGCCTTTAAGGCCAGAGATAGTCCGTCAGTATTATGATGGGCTGTCAGGGGAAGAATATGGGAGCGCATATCTCAAATTGAAATAATAATAACGGCTGTCACTCATCATCAGCCTCCTGATGAGCGCTGGTGCTTCCTGTGTTTTGGTATCCCACAGTGCTTTGGGGCTGCGCTTTCCCCACTTCCTTCCTGCGCGAGCTCTAGGGCTGAATAGGTGAGGCGCTCATCAAAAGAGCCAATCAGGTAAAGCGGCTAACGGCGGGATTTAATCACTCGGTGGGAGGAAAGCTTGACATTTGGGGTATTTGCCGACTGGCGGGTGTAACGATGCCTCGATCTACATTGATTTGATGATTAACTGCCATCACCACAGCACAGGACACAGTGCACCACAACCAAATGTGTCCCCGTTTGACCCATCCGTGAAGGAACAGTGGGCAGCTGAAAGGGACAGCGCGTAAGGAGCAGTGCTTGGGGATGGTACTTTACTCATAAGTACCTCAGTGGTACCTTTACCGCTCCAGCACTTAAACTGGCGGTCTTCTGATCATGATGCACATGCTCTAACCGTTACAATAACAACTGCCCCGTTTTATTGGCGTATTGCTTTAAAAAAAATGACAGATACCGATAACCATAAACACGCTGAATATCGACCAATCGGTTAAACCCTGGTGAGTGTGTAAGAAACTATTCGTCATTGTGAACACAACACAGTGCACCAAACCAAATATGAGCTCTGCTTTCAACATGTCCGTTACAGAGCAGTGGGCAGCTCTTTTTGCAGTGCCCAGAGAGCGGTGCTTGGGGACGGTACCTTGCTCATGACTACCTGTAGTACTTTTACATGTCCGGGACTTGAACCGGCAACCTTCTGATCATGGGGTTAGCACATTCGCCCCATGATCTGAAGGTCGCAGGTTCAAATCCCAGACTGGTAAAGGTACTCATGAGCAAGGTACTGTCCCCAAGCACCGCCCATGTGGTGATGGCCAAAATGTCAAAAAATACATCAATCATAATTGAGGTAAAATGTTCAATTAAAAGTAATGCTGATTTTAGTTCATATCGCCCAGCCCTGGTTGGAGCTACATTGCTGTTTAAATAAAATTTATCATTTTTATTATTCTCAGCAGGGTGAGGGCAACACGTGCCACCTGGAATCAAAGAGTGTTTCTCCTGCTCGTGCCCTGAATGCAGCGCTCTGACCCCACACTGACTGACCCCGAGCTGACTGGGACATTACATTAGGGAAAAGAAAGAGTTCATTTTGTTTTTATCTTTTTTAATCGTTCAGATGAAAGGCAAGACCCGAACCTCGGTCCTGGTTGCCATGCGTGTCTCCAAATCGCTAGGAAGTGCTTTCATCAGGTGCCTCCTGGGGGGTGAGACTGTATTTAGAATTCGTGGGATTTTAGCTGCGCTCTTTGAGGTCATGTCCAACCAAGTTTAAGTTATTTAACGTTTTTTTAATCTGCTCTGATTTTTTTATGAGACATTTATGAGACGGTGTGAACTTTGGAGAGCATTTGCACATTTCACACAGAGCAAGTGTTAAAAGGCAAAATAGTTGCTCAAACTCCTTGAATAAATAATGAACCACTAAAGACTGAAAATATAATACTCGATACAACGAGCTGCTCGACTGGGTCCCGCGAGGGCCTGGTGTTTACAGCTAAGGAAGCCTTCGCAGACGCAGTCAAAAATTAATATCCTTTCTTGGCTTAATATTGTGCTTATTAAAGAAGTAGGTAAAGGGATGAATTCATAAATGGATAAAGCACGTTTCTAGATGCTTTAATCATCAGACCACAACAACGTTGACCATCTCAACCAGCATCAATGCATCTCCACCTGGATGATGCTCTAACAGCCATTTTATGGGCATGTGTCCAACCAACGCATTTTTGCGCTGCGTTTTACCTCACTTCCAGAGGGCTTTCTCAGCGCTTCTCTCAGCGCTTATCATTGCTAAGTTACGAAAAGCATCATCGGGCACTTCCTCATTTGTTCCTATTTCATATAAACATTGTAACATTAGCCAACATGAAAGAGATTATCTTTACGACGGAGAGAAATCACATCTTGACATTAGCAGCAGCTGCAGTGTCTGAAATAGATACTCTTCAATAGATACATCCTCAAAGTGAAAGTGAGTGATTGTCATCGTGAACACACCACAGCACAGCACACAGTGCACCACAATGTAATGTGACCTCTGTATTTGACCCATCCGTGAAGGAGCAGTACACTACGGACGGTACCTTGCTCATGAGTACGTCAGTGACACCTTTACTGTCCTGGATTCAAACCTGCTACCTTCTGATTAAGTGGCGACCACACTACCATTACGCCACCAACTGCCCCTAGATGTAGAGATTGGGTGCATGAGATAAACCGTGCAAGTAAACAGCTAGGAGAGTGAACTGTTAGGAGTTTGATCACATAGTTTTAGTTTTTTGCCTTACTTGAACTAAGTCAAAATAAGCTTCTCCAGCTGCCCCAGAAGTGACACTGACGAGCCCAGCACTGTTCGGTCTGAGCGCTGCAGTAAAAAAAATGTCTTCACCGACGCTCTGAACGCTGAAGCTTATTGGTAAAAGTACGTTTGAGCTGACATGAGTGTAGTGATATAGTAAGTTTACATCATTGAGTTATCCCGCTAACGCTAACTAACCGTAACGCCGGCTAGCAGAGGCTGGTGTTATTGAGCATTTGTTTTATTGGGTTTGTTCTGACTTTTGACGAACGTGTTGTCACTCATTTTTCACCAGTATCAAACAAAGACAGGATCACTATATTTCAGCATTCTAGGCACATGACTATGACTTTGAATAAATAAATAAAACACTAATACTAATATTAACTTAAGAAATTTTGGTTTGATATTATTACCTCAGTTAAATACCACTGTCATTAACCAGACGCGTACCAAAGTCAACAGCAGACGTATATAACTCTGTTTTCTGGTGCAAACATTGGACGTTCCACTATGGCCCATTACAGTATTACTATATACGGTACTATGCAAAAGTTTCAGGAAGGTGTGACAAAATGCCGTCAACTAAAAATGCTTTCAGAAATATAAATAATGATTGTTTATTTTTATCAATTTACAAAATGCAAAGTGAGCGAACAAAAGAAAAATCTAAATCAAATCAATATTTGGTGTTACTACCTTTTGCCTTCAAACCAGCATCAATTCTTATAGGTACACTTGCACAAAGTCAGGGATTTTGTAGGATTATAGTCATTATATTATTTTGTAGGATTATAGGATTATAGATCTGTGGTTAGTTCTCCAAGATGTTTGGAACAACCTACCAGCCGAGTTCCTTCAAAAACTGTGTGAGAATTGATGCTGTTTTTGAAGGCAAAGGGTGGCTACACCAAATATTGATTTGATTTTACTTTTGTATTATTATTCATGAATACAGTATGCTTGCAACTCTGCTGCCTGAATTATAATGTAAATTTTATTAAATATCTTGCCAGTGGACTATGAGGTCAGAAAGCAAAATAATTGTTTATTAGTTATTATTGAGTTAAAATTGTAAATTAATCGTGATATTGATTAGGAGTCGGTTCAGTCTTCAGCGAACGCAGGTCTGTTAAGAGCCAAAACTGCCCAGACTACTCTCTCCTGAGTTCAAATTGTTCTTTCCGTTCTCATTCCGGGAATGATGTTCCAGGCGGCATTCCCAGGTCCCGCCCAACCTGTGCTTCCGAGGGGGCCACACCAGACTTCTCCTCTGCCCCCCCACCCCAAAAAACCTTCTGAATTCGTCCCGAACGCACCTTCCGGCGTTCACGCACATGCATTAAACATCAGCTGCCACTCAAACTTTAACTGCAGGTTCACAGTGTAATTGCTTCCTATTTTAGCGAGACCGATGCCAACTGCATAGCAATGAGACAACAGCTGCAGACACACACGAATGCATAGACACACATGCACACATAAATGTTGGTACGCTTTTTTCAGACCCTCTCTCTCCCTCGCACAACTTATAATTAGAGTGTACTTTCATTAAATTTGATTAATGTAATGCATCTGGTGCCATCCGAAAGGGGTTATTACTGCATACAGATGGATTACAGGAGCTGATTGCTGGGTTAAGCCAATCAGAGAGCAGATCTGACCTCTCCTGATCCCGATCTCATAGCGAACGGACCTGGAGTCAAATCGTCACCTAACACAACTAGATGTGTAACGATACATCAATTTACATCAATAAATCAATTTCCAAAATCAACTGCCCAGCATAAGATCATCTTGAGGACTTAAAAATGCAACTGGCGCTTTGCTTCCTCATCTAAAAAGGCTTCTCCAGTTGTAAAATAACCAGACCTCCAGGATTTCACGTTGTTGCGAGCGCAACTATTATCGCAAATTCAGCCACTCCCCACAAATTCCCCGCAACCTTGCGATTTTGACTAATTACCGCAACTTTCCCGCAATTTTTGACAAATCATTGTTGTTTCCCGCAAAGCGTTGAGCCATACGCTAGCCAACTCAATTTCTTTGCTTGGTTATTTTTCCACTACAGTTCAGATCACGAATGTTTCAAGGCTACCCTTCTGATTTTGATTCGCTCACTCGTTTCGAGTGATTCCTCACGGCTGGGGTTTTGATTATTTAAGCTGGGTGCTCCGTTTTCCTCCCACAGTCCAAAAGCATACAATATACAGTACTGTGCAAAAGTTTTAGGCAGGTGTGAAAAATGCTGTAAATCAAAATAATGCTTTCAGAAATATCACTAATGATTGTTTATTTTTATCAATTTACAAAAATGCAAAGGAGTTTAACAAAGAAAATCTAAATCAAATCAATATTTGGTGTTAGCTACTCTTTTGCCTTCAAAACCAGCATCAATTTATAGTACACTTGCACAAAGTCAGGGATTTTGTAGGATTATAGTCATTATATTATTTTGTAGGATTATAGTCATTATATTATTTTGTAGGATTACAGGATTATAGATCTGTGGTTAGTTCTTCTAAGATACTTGGAACAACTCTACTGAGCCGTAGAAGTTCCTTCAAAAACTGTGTGCAAGTACTCTAGAAGAACTGATGCTGTTTTTAAAGGCAAAGGGTGTTCAAGCACCAAATATTGATTTGATTTAGATTTCTCTTTTGTTCATTCACTGCATTTTGTTGATTGATGAAAATAAATGATTAACACCTCCATTTTTGAAAGCATTCTTAGTTGACAGCATTTTTTTACACCTGCCTAAAACTTTTGCACAGTACTGTGGGTTAATTGATGACTTAAATTGGCCTAAGGTGTGAACTATGTGATTGTGTGGAGTGTGTGTTCTATGTGTTGGCGCTCGCCCAGGTTGGTCCTCTATACCAGAGTTCCGTCTCGACTTCAATAGGGATTATTAAGCGGTTCAGATAATGAATTAATGAATGAAAAGGGTGAAAATTAAGTGCTTAGATTTTGTGCATACGTCCTCATGTAGTGCAGGAAATTCTTCTTATTGAAAAGGGTGAAAATTTTATTTCGTTTACAGAGGTTAAGGTTAAGTGTAATTGAGTTGAATCAAATTGAAATTGTGCAGTAGCAGACTTTGTGATATCAGCAGACGTCAAATGCTGTCCATTTAATCAATACAATGTTGTATCGTGATGAAACTTGTGATTTACCCTCCTCAACACAATCAGCAAAAGTGAGCCAGCTTCAGATTTACACACAGGTCGGACCCTGTATAAATCTTCTGGGGGCTGATCACAAACACATGCTGTACTATTTTATTTAACACTCTGAAGACCTTCGAACATATCAGAGCGAGGTTCTCACAACGCTGCAGAACTCATGTCTGTAAACACTGGGAGGGATAGACTGATCACATCGTGGGCGGCGGCGCTTCTGATTTCAGGCGTGTATCGACAGAGTCAGCACCTTCGGCGGCGTTTGTATTTTGTTTCTGCTTATCTCCTGCTACAGGCACAAAAAGGGGGCTCAATCTGTTACCGCCGCCCTGATATCGAAAAATAACTGCTGAGATCAATAAGCGCAAATGAATCAACTGTTTATTACTTAAATGCTGTTAAATGAGTAGCAAATTGCCGCGCTAACAAAGTGGAGTCTGTTTGAGTAATGGATCGCACTTTCGTGTAGAGGCTTGCTGTGGTATAAACACACACGCATACACACAAACACACATACAGTTGAGTGGGAGAGTTTATGTGGATCTATTTGAAGATGTACAGTACTGTGCAAAGGTTTTAGGCAGGTGAAAAAATGCAAAACAAAAGAATGCTTTCAAAAATGGAAGTGTTAATCATTTATTTTCATCAATCAACAAAAATGCAGTGAATGAACAAAAAGAGAAATCTAAATCAAATCAATATCTGTGTGAACACTTGCTTCAGCAAAAACAGCATCAGTTCTTCTAGGGCTGGTAGGTTGTTCCAAACATCTTGGAGAACTAACCACAGATCTATAATCCTATAATCCTACAAAATAATATAATGACTATAATCCTACAAAATAATATAATGACTATAATCCTACAAAATAATATAATAACTATAATCCTACAAAATCCCCGACCTTGTGTAAGTGTACCTATAAGAATTGATGCTGGTTTGACGGCAAAAGGTAGTAACACCAAATATTGATTTGATTTAGATTTTTCTTTTGTTCGCTCACTTTGCATTTTGTAAATTGATAAAAATAAACAATCTTTATATTTCTGAAAGCATTCTTTGTTTACAGTATTTTTTCACACCTGCCTAACACTTTTGCACAGTACTGTATTTTTAAAAGACATCCTAGAAGTAAAAATGGGAGAGGCTTTGTGTTTGTGCTTTTAAGGAATTAAGAAGATAGAAGTATGGGCGAGTAAGAATATTAAGACAAAATGTGATGCATTCTTGAGTGTGCATGTATATGTTTGTGAGTGTGTGTGTATGTGTGTGTGTTGGGGTGGGTTCAGTAGTAAGATTTTTACTGCTCTGCAAGGAATTGTTTTATATGTGAGGGGTTGTCCTTGTATAAAAGTTTAGGCCTCTTAGGTGACTTTTTATGCGTTTGCACTGTCACGTTTTAACTGACGTAGTTCCGTTGTAACTTGAGCCTCATAACACCTGCGCCTGATCTGCCTATGCGAGTTGGTGAGCAGTTAAAATTTCTCCTACGTGGGTTGGTTAGTCGTCATTGAGTCCATGACGATAAACTCAACAGCCTAAGTTGTCTTGAAGTGGACCTAAAATAGAAAGATGCTTCTATTTCCTGCATTCTGACCGATGCCCCATCTTGATTACTGCATAAACCTCAAAGAAACAGTCGCCACACCTAACACCTCCACAACAGTCCACAGAAATATGATTAAAATCCATTTTGGTTACTGTGATCAATGTAGGAGAAGCTCCTTTGCAGTAACTTTTCATGCAACATGTGACTAAAAGTAGCTAAGCTACAATCAAGCTACTGTTGTAATATAGTAATTAGCTACACTACAAGGTAAAAGTAGCTAACAACAGCCAAGATATTTTATCCAGTAATTGTTAATATTTATTCTTAAAGCAAATTAATTAAAGAGAAATGTGAAACAGTACAAACTGTTAAAACTCTGAAAACTCTCCGCCTATAAAAACATTCATGATGTAACAATCTAGTATTTTACTTTTTAAAAGTAGCTTCCCTACTGATTAGCTACTGAAAAAGTAGTAAAACTAGCTATCAGTGTGGACAATTTTAGTTAGCTCCCTCCCAATGCTGGCTATAGAATTGTTTACTTCTGGTCATTATGGTAGTCAGCAGAAGAAAACAATGCTACAGCTAATAGTTACCCTAACTTTAACCTTACCATCGATAATCAAAACTCTTGACTTTTCAAATTAAACCTAGAGATTTCTGTAGATTTTCCTCATAACTACCAGATCTCACAGGCTAAAATGTCCCCACAAATCCACAAAATCTAAACCTGACAAATTTCTTGACAAAATGTTACCTATTTTGGGGGGAAATGTGACCCTGCAGCTTAAAAAACTAAATCGAGAATATACCTGTCACTAATGTACGTCAAAAGATTGGACACATCTCATCTTCCTATCTTTAAAGTGAACGTCACATCAATTTTAATAAATGTCAGGGGACACTTAAGTCCTAAAACCTCTCAAATCTGCCTCCTATAAGCACACATACTCGAGTAGATTTGTCAAAGGTCATTACAAACCTGCCTCCTACAACCTGCAGCTGGTGGTGTAATGGTAGGGTGTTCGCCCTCTGATCAGAAGGTCACAGGTTCGAATCCAGGGCCGGTAAAGTTACCGCTGAGGTACTTATGAGCAAGGTACCGTCCCCAAGCGCTGCTCCCCGGGCCCTTCATGGATGGGTTAAATGCAGAGGTCATATTTTGTTGTGGTGTGTTCACAATGACAATTAATCACTCACTTTCACTAAAAACACATCTGTTAACTGTGCTTACAACACCTCACAAATCTGTAGGTCTTCTGTCTTTTAGGGGACAATTGATTTCTTAAACCTACCTCCTGAAAGCACCCAAGAATACATTCATAAAATATCTTTTAAAAGCTACAAAAATCTGATGAATCTCAAACTTTTTATGTCTTGTAGGAGGAAATCAGGTTCTAAAAAAACACACACCCTTACAAGTGGATCTGTCAAATATCTTTACAACCCACAGAAATTTGACGAATCTCGTTTTAATATCTTTTAGTTGAAAATCTGATCTGAAAAACCTGTCTCTTAAAAACACACACACACACACACTCCACAATGCATTAGTAAAGTGTCGTTACAAAGCCACAAAAGTCTGACAAATGCTAGGTTTTTCTGTGTGCGTGTCAGCGTGTGTGAGTGTGTGTGAGAGAGAGAGAGAGAGTGTGTGTGTGTGTGAGTGTTTAAGAGCAATGCATCAACACCGCAGGCAGACTGTCAATAAGCCATAAGAGGAGTTGATGCTATTAATTTGTGTTGTGATAGAAGTCTCCATTATCTGTAGAGAATGTATTGCCACGTGATTATGAGCAGCAGCAGCAGCTTTCATCCATTACAGGCAAAAAGGCAGAGTGTGTTCCGCTGCTGTCTGATGGAGTGGATTATTACAGGATTTTAACACAGCGAGGGAACACAGCTCCTCTAGACACACACACACACACACACACAATCAGCTCAACACTGGATTTCTACATATTCATAAATCTCTCTCTATCTGTCTATCCTTCACTTATACTCACACACACACACACACTCACATGTAGACACACACACACACACACATGTAGACACACACACACACACAGGGAGACATGCAGACACACACACACACACACACCCACACAGGGAGACATGCACACACACACACACACAGACACACACACACAGGGAGACATGCACACACACACACACACACACAGACACAATAGGACTACGGAGACAGTTTGGCTTACTGCACTGATCTTTTTTTGCCCATTATTTATTTTTATAATCTTGTCGGGACGAATAACATCTCTGAGAACAAAAAGAAAAGAAGAAAAAAACTAACAGACCCATGGGCTTAAGATGCAAAAGTGTGACAAGACTCTGAACTCTTGTCGCTTGTTGCTGTGGCTTTCACCATCAGCAGCTGTCTGTATGTGTATGTGTGTGTGTGTTCTTGTGTGGTACTGTACAAACATCTTGAGCCATTGCTTATTTCTTCATGTTTTGGGCTTTGATGGAGTCAGACTGTCTTGTGTGTTTTAACACAGTCTTGATGTAGGTATATCTGTATATAGAAAGAAATTTGTGTGTGCGTGAATGTGTGTGAACATGCAGAGGTGTGTGTGTGTGTGTGTGTGTTTGCATGTCTGTGTGTGTGTGTGTTTGTGTGTATCTGCATCTCCCTGTGTGTGTGTGTGTCTGCAGGTCTGTGTGTGTTTGTGTGTGTATCTGCATCTCCCTGTGTGTGTGTGTGTGTGTGTCTGCAGGTCTCGGTGTGTGTGTGTGTGTTTGCATGTCTCTGTGTGTGTGTGTCTGCAGGTCTCGGCATGTGTGTGTGTGTCTGCATGTCTCGGTGTGTGTGTGTGTGTCTGCATGTGTGTGTGTGTGTCTGCATGTCTCTGTGTGTGTGTTTGTGTGTGTCTGCAGGTCTTGGTGTGTGTGTGTGTTTGTGTGTGTGTGTGCATGTCTCGGTGTGTGTGTGTTTGTGTGTGTGTGTCTGCATGTCTCCCTGTGTGTGTGTGTGTGTGTGTGTGTGTCTGCAGGTCTCGGTGTGTGTGTGTGTGTGTATGTGTGTGTGTGTGTGTGTGTGTATGTGTGTGTCAGCAGGTCTCGGTGTGTGTGTATGTGTGTGTCTGCAGGTCTCGGTGTGTGTGTATGTGTGTGTCTGCAGGTCTCGGTGTGTGTGTGTGTGTGTGTGTGTGTGTATGTATGTGTGTGTGTGTGTGTGTGTGTCTGCATGTCTCCCTGTATGTGTGTGTGTGTGTGTGTGTGTGTGTCTGCAGGTCTCGGTGTGTGTGTGTGTGTGTCTGCAGGTCTCGGTGTGTGTGTGTGTGTGTGTGTGTGTGTGGACAGGAGTTCTATGATTAGTTGAGACAGAGTCCTCCAGCATTAAGGTCTGGCCCTAAGAGGAATGTCTTTACGTATCTGTGCCTGGAAAGACTTGCAAACCGGGGCAAGCTCTCAGCAGACATGGCTGGTAAAAAACATCACACAACGTGGCTTTCTGGCCAGTCTCATGAACATATTAATGTTGATCATATTTATTTGTAAGTGAACACATTAAGTGAGCACATTAACCAGAAAAGTGGCTCAAACCAGTAATCGGCAGGTGAATTTAAGGTGAGTGATTATTTGTCGTTGTGAACACAGCACAGCACACAGTGCACCACAACCAAATGTGACCTCTGCATTCGACCGTGTCTGTGAAGGAGCCGTTGGGCAGGTTTTTTGGAAGCAGTGCTTGGGGAGGGTACCTTGCTCATGAGTACCTCAGTGGTAGCTTTTTCGGTCCGCGACTTGAACCAGTGACCTTCTGATGACGAGGTCAACTCACTAACCGCTACGCGTCATTTTGATCCTGAAAAGCTACTGTTTAAGGGTAGTGACACGGCTCATTTTAGCTGCTCCCCAACACTGAACGTGGCTCTGAACATTCATTTTTTTCCGCGGTTAGGTGCTGTGCAGTCTCGTCACGTTCTTCGCTCGGCTGTTGTTGAAGAAAGAATTGTGGACCGACTTGTGCTGAATCTGCTGTTGTGAAGTTTGAGCGATTGGGAGAAAGAGAGAGAAAAAAGAACGAAAACTGCAGGATTGAATAACCCATTCACTGTCTCCAGCACTTAAGCTCTCTCTTTCTCTCTAGCTCTCTCTCTTTCTCTCTCCACCTCCTGCCCGGTTCTACAATACCAAACTCAACGGAGCCGTGAGTAAACATGGTGTTGGTTTTTCACGTTCGCCATCACAACAATATTCGGCCGCGGCTGGGAAAGCAGGAGATGAGATATGAAGAAAAGAGAGGAGGAGGAGGAAGAGGAAGAGGAGGAGGAGGAAGAGGAGGAAAGGTATTCATTTCCTTTGGCTGCCTCCTATGCAGAGCGGAGTTCTGTTGAAAATGAAATACATTTCTTTCTTGTCAGTTAAAGGGGGGAGGAGATGAGAGAGAGAGAGAGAGAGACAGAGAGAGAGAGAGGCTGAAGCAGTGATGAAGAGAGATAAAATGATTGCAAGACAAAAGAAATGCAGAGACAGAGAGCCAGAGGAATAAGAAAGGCAGAGAGGGGTTTAATGGAGGGATTGAAAAAGAGAAGGGGACATAAATAGAGAGAAAAAAAAGGGGATTAAGAAAGAGAAGTATAAAAAGACTAAGAGACAGAGAGAGAGAATTTCGGGAGAGAGAATAAGGGGTTGAACGTAGGAGAAATAAAGAGTGAAAGAAAGAAAGAAAGAAAGAAAGAAAGAAAGAAAGGGACTGAAAGAGAGAGAGAATTGGAGGAAAGAGTGGTTTCAAGGAGGGTTTAAACAAACGAGGGAAGGCAGAAATAGGGAGCAAGAGAAAGGATTAAGAGAGAAAGAAGAACGGAATAGAGATATGGACAGAAAGAAAGAGAGGGATTAAAAGAGAAAGACAGAGAGGTTTAGGCACAGAAGGATTGAAAAAGAGAGAGAGAGAGAGAGAGAGGGAGATTGAAGCTGAGAAGAAGAGAGAGAGAGAGAGAGAGAGAGAGAGAGAGAAAGAGGACTGAAGGAAAGAAAGGTTCTCCATTTCTGGTGAAGAGAGAAAAACACAGAAATGTGGAGAAAAGAGAGGCATGAGGAGGAGAGACGGACAGGTTTGAGAGTGAGACAGTAGTAAAATCCATCTGATGCAGCGTCGTCTCCTGCTGCAGGACCAGAGTCAGAATTTTACAGAGTTTTGAGAGCAGTTTTCAACTTTTCAAACCAGAGTTTTAGAAAATCAGGGCAAATGAAGTTTAAAGACCATCTTCTTTTGTCATTATCTGAAGATTTGAGGTTAAAAGATGTCTGAAGTATCCACAAAAATCTTTCAAAACCTACACCATCACATGCAAGTGCTGTTATACACTTAAAACCACACATTTTTGCAATGCAAATTAACTTTCATCCTCCACAAGCGAACAGTTTGCTCAGAACTCACATGGATTTGTCTCACTTCCTCCAGCATGCTCCAAACTTGCAAATGGATTTTATCTTGATGTTTTTAAAAAATGTTTGTTGTTTGTCTTTCTGTAAATGTGCTGAAAGCAGAAGTGGGTGGTTTATTACATTTTATATTAGATTTGTTCTGGAATTAAAGTGTTTCGTTGTGACTGTGAGAAAGTGAATTTGCATCTCGAATGTGTAACAAAGGGTGGCACGGTGGCACAGTGGTTAGCGCTGCCGCCTCACAGAGGAGTTTGCGGAGTTTGTATGCTCTCCCAGTGTTCGCGCGGGAGAGTGTTTCCTCAGGGTGCTCTGGTTTCCTCCCATAGTTAGCAACTATGCTTTTGGGAAATGCACCCCTGAGTGCTGCGGTAAAAACCATCTCCACCGACGTCTTTTTTTCCGCTGACGGCGCTTAGCGCTCCGAACGCTGATGCTTATGGATTTGTATTAAAAATAGGCACTGCCAGCACAAAAACCACGTGTGGTGGACACAGGCCCTTAACGTCCCCAAAGGTAACACAGAGGCACACATTCAGTCAAATACACACACACACACACAGTTGGGCAGTTGGCAGCATAGTGGTCTGATCTGAAGGTCATCGGTTCGAGTCCCAGAACAGTAAAGGTACCACTGAGATACTCACGAGCAAGGTACCGTCCCCATGCACTGCTCGCAAAACAGCTGCCCGCGGATGGGTCAAATGCAGGGGTCACATTTGGTTGTGATGCACTGTGTGCTGTGCTGTGTTCACAATGACAAATAATCAGTCACTTAAATTCATATAAAGATACATACAGACACAGAGGAACACACACCAACGTTCTCCCAACTTCCTCAGCCACGGGATGACAATCAATTAATAAATGGCACACATCGACAGCGCATTACGGCAAGATAAATTCCTCGTGTCTTTGTGTTTAACGGCACTTTGCTTTCATTAAACCAGACGTGCTGAAGCCTCAGTCCATCGCTCATCACGCCCGGCCTGTGAAAACGTGTGTGTGTGTGTGTGTGTGAGTGAGTGAATGAGAGAGAATAACTCATCCTGCAAATTTATCTGCAGACGTATTAGCCGGGAACGGTGCGAGTCGGCGGGAGAAGTGAGGAATTCAGAGTGGGTTAATTAAAAAGTCAGGCGCTAATCTTAATTTATGAGCCATCTGAATAAAAAAATAATAAAAGCAGCAGACGTTTGATCTTCCCATTAGAAGTCAAAAGTGAGGCCCGACAGGCGATTCGACGCTGAGTCTGTGGCGCTTTTTCCTCTCCTCGAGCTGTCGCTGCCAGGGGGGGTTATCGCTGCCTTGCAAACACACACACACACACTCACACACCGTGCACACTTGCACGTGCATAAACAGTGGCGAGTGTGTGAAGGCTGGCATGCTGATAAAAGAGTGTCTGGGGAGGCAGTGGCATGGAAGTGTCTGTGTGTGTGTGTGTGTGTGTGTGAGGAGTGAGAGTTGGGGGGCGGCTGCTGTGTTGTCTTCACGCAGCTCGCACACACACACACACACTTTCATTCATGAACAGGAACACATATACAGCCTCGCAGAGACAAATACACACACACACACACACACACACAGAATTCACAAACAGATTTACACACAACACCTCTGAACACACACGTAAACAGACCACACGTAGACAGACATGGAGACAGTCTCACTCATATACTACACACACACACACACACACACACACACACATCATCATCATATTCTCAACCCACACAGAGATACGCACAGACCAATAAACACACACACACACGGGCTGTTACAGACACACACTGACGGGCATGCAGACAGACAGAGCCACATTTAAACAGAACCTCATGCCCAGGCACACACACACACGAGACGTCTGCCCACTGGGTCAGACTGACCTCTTCATTTGCCGAGCTCATTTTTTATCCGCTGCCCAAAAGAGCGTTCAAGGTTCTGCCCAAACTGATTGCCCTTCGTCACTCGCCGCTTCCCAGCCGAGCCGGAGCGGATCCGGAGTTTCCCATTAAAAAGTAAAGTTCTGCTCTCCCACAGCTGAGCGGCGACTAAAAGTCAAAACCGATCAGGACTTGGGAAATTGATGACAGAAAAATGTGTGTGGCGCTCCGTACCACCGTTTCTTGCAGCCGGATGCTCATACACCACTCATCCCTCTTTGCTTATTGAAAAATGTGCTTCTCTTTTACTGACTCACCACAAAACTTCAGTTTCTTGTTGGGACGGACAACCTTCGCTCTCCGCCACTGCTGTGTGAAGTTTTACTTTAGAAAGTCTAAGATGCATATTACAAAGCAAAACGATAGCCGCCCTGCCAGTGTTGAAGACAATGCTTTTAAGTGATTATTTGTCATTGTGAACACACCACAGTGCACCACAACCAAATGTGACCTCTCCATTTGACCCATCTGTGAAGGAGCAGTGGACAGCAACCTGCTTAGGGACGGTACCTTGCTCATGAGTACCTCAGTGGTACCTTTACCGGTCCGGGATTCAAACCAGTGAACCTGATAATTACAGGACGAACGCCCTAACCGTCATCAGAACGGCTTAATCCCATCCGGGGTCGCCGAGGTGACCGGGCGCAACAAGGAGACCAACCCCAACTACAAGCACCAACACACTGCAGGGCACACACACTCACAGGGAGAGCATGTAAACTCCACACAGAAAGACCCTACGGCCGACCCAGGGTTCGAGCCCAAGGCCTTCTCGCTGTGAGGCCACAGCGCTAACCACTGCACCACCGTGCTGCCTCGAATCTGAACTTCATCCCCAAATTGAGTCTAGGTCAGAACAAACACAACCACACGCTGACATACACATACATATTTTTCTTTATAAAGGATAAAAGATGGAAGATCGTTCCTCTCTGAAAAATGGAAAGACATTGCTACATTTTGTTTTTAACACATTAGTTGAGAAAATGACATTCAAAGTGTATTGTTCCAATGATTAAAAACTAATGGTCGTTAACTTTTAATTATCTGCATTCAGTACACATGCTCTAAATGTAGAAAAACAGTCTGGAGGCATGAAAGCGCTCAAGCGTTATTTATCGTGCAACTTTTACAGAGGGAGACGCTGATTAATACTGGCACTGTCGAGTAGTAATTATATGAAGTTGAGTGTACATAATGCATTATCGACATGTTTTTGTAAACAAGGTAAAAGTGAGAGATGGCATTGTTGCTAGTCGTGTAACAATGCAGTGTATGGCTTATACCCAGTGTTGGGAAAGCTACAGTACTGTGCAAAAGTTTTAGGCAGGTGTGAAAAAATGCTGTAAACAAAGAAACCCCAGTCTGCTTTGAAATCTTTGTCTGGGAGAGACCTTGCTGATGCAGTAGAACTACCTTGTGTCTTGTTGCTGTGCTCCATCTTGCCATGACATGTCTTCCACAACCTCACCTTGGTAGCAGAGTTTGGCCGTTCCTCACTCAGTTTTAAGCCTCCTACACAGCTGTTTCTGTTTCAGTTAATGACTGTGTTTCAACCTATGTGTGACAATAGCCAGGTTTCCATCCAAGGAGTTTTTGCGAAAAAATATTTAGCGCTTCAAATTTTTTACCAATATAACTGATGGAAATGCTAATTATCGATAAAATTTTGTTTAACTTTAGCGCATAACTTCTACATCGATACTTCAGATGTCGCAAAAACTACTTTGGAAACACTTTTTGTCAGAAAAAAAGGGCTTTAACGCAAATAAATGTGTCACATGATACATTTTCATCACGTGGGTTTCGTCGCACTGGGGCACTTTCTTCGAGCTCTAGGGCTATCAGACAAGCAACTGCTTCATTCTGCTGTTGTCTTTGGATATTTTGTACAATTCCAATTATTTGTGAAACTGAAATAACAGTAAGCTGGCAAATTTCAAAAAACGGTCTGAATAATCTCTCCATCATTTTGTTTCTTTGTTTAGCGGGGGGGGGTGTCACGTGGAAAACAAAAGGTAGATAATTTGTGACATACACAAAATTATGTATGGAAACGGCTCAAGGGCAGATTTTTTTTGCGATACACCAAAACCTATGCGACAGTTCGTTTTGGGGGGGATGACGTCATCACGCATACCATTTTATCGATAAAAAGCAAGTTGGATGGAAACAGGCTGGAGACAGCAAATTTCGCACATTTTTTTTTATGTTCTGTTTGTCGATAACAAAAGTCGCAAAAAACTGGATGGAAACTTGGCTATTGATGATCATTAGCACCTGTTTGGTATAATTGGCTGATCATACACCTGACTATAATCCTACAAAATCCCTGACTTTGTGTAAGTGTACCTATAAGAATTGATGCTGGTTTGAAGGCAAAAGGTAGCAACACCAAATATTGATTTCATTTAGATTTTTCTTTTGTTCGCTTACTTTGCATTTTGTAAATTGATAAAAATAAACAATCATTATTTATATTTCTGAAAGCATTCTTTGTTTACAGCATTATTCACACCTGCCTAAAACTTTTGCACAGTACTGTACGTTGGAAATGTAATGTGTTACAATTACAAGTTACCCTATCTAAAATATAATAGTAGTGTAACTATTTCAATTACTTTAACAAAGTAATGTAACTAATTACATTTGATTACTTTTGGATTACTTTTCTACATTTTTAATGAATTTTCTCAACTGTCAACCATTTTCAGTTTTTGAAACCTGGTTAACCTTACAGCATTACTCAACACTGACTGCTGTCAAAATCCTTTTAAACTCCCTCAACACAGCCACAGCCGTGTCGGACTTCAACACCTCAACACCGCTTTATTGTGAGATCATGCTGATCTTTCAATACCTATGCCCGCTAAGGCAAATATTTGACATTCAACATTTGGTGAACACTGAATAAGCAGTTGTCTGTTCGTGTGGGATCGATTGTGCATATAGCATCTGCTCACTGCAGCTAATTTTTATTTCCTGCAGTGGGCTAGGCCTACATTGTAGTTCCTATCTGGCATTGCAGGCCTCCTCGCAACTGCAGCTCAGACCGCTTGTAGGCTGTAGACCCTGCAGCAAGTGAGTGTTGCAAATTCAAACATGATAAGAGAACCAATTAGACATATCGGAATAGTATCAGACTTTCAGCTGTAAAAGGAGGATGTTGTGCACAAGAAAAAAATGGCAAAACAATAATATTATTAAACATATAGCCAATGTTTCTGCAGAAGATATTGAGATGTAACTGAAATTGTAATCCTGAATATTTCCTGAAAGTAAGTGTAATTTAATTATACACTTTTTCAAAGTAATGTAACTGATTACTGTTACTTTTATTTTGTAATTAAATTACGTAATTTTGTTACATGTAATTTGTTACTCCCCAACATTGCTTATACCTCAGCATTACCCTCCTCTTTAAATGTCTAGTTTTTGTAATGAACTCATATCTCATTAACTCTATTTATTGGCAGAAGCTTTTGGCCATGAAGACCTCGGCAGCTGCACGCTACGCACAACATCTGTTTGGTGGTGAACATACGGGTTTGTAACCTGTTGATTTGCACTCGAATGCTCACAGAAGCAGGTGAGAGAAGTAAATCTCAGGCAGTGACATACAGCAGCATCGCTGGAAGAAAAGTCAATAAAAATGTTGAAAAAATCCTGTTTTGAACATTTGGCTGGTTCACGGACCCGATGCTTCTATTGCTTGTGACTGTATGAAGTTATACAGAGTGGTGTGTAAGTGGTGGATCTAAGTGCTGCTCAGAAAGTCAATGTCCAACCTTGAGCCTTCAATAAACCTATCCAGCACCACCAGGTCTAAAATAATTAAGTAAATAAATAAAATAAACGTTTTATACAGCACTGAATTTGGGTTAATGATCAAATCCAAAACCAATTTGCAGCACTGAAGGCCTTTCTGGCAAATTTTCCAGACAGAATTTGCAGGCATCCCAACCTGCAAAAACTCATTTCAGGGAGGACCCCCCAACGCCAACTGGCTCCCCCCCCAGGCAACCTAACACGCCCGCGCTGAAATCTGATTGGCTTATTGTGCGCTGCTCTCTTGGCTTATTGTGCGCTGCTACTGTCTCGCGTGTAGGCTCTTGTTTGCTTGCTCTAGCTTCCGGGATATTTTATTCAATTTGCGGGCATCAGGGAGCCGCTATTAATATGTGGGAGACTCCCGGAACTTCTGGGAGACTTGGGATGTCTGCATTTGGAAAAGTATTCAAATTAGTGCTTGAAATTGAAGAAAATACAGCAAATAATGGCAATTTTAAAATACATTTAAAATGCTGTTTTACCTAAACCTGGGGTGTCCAGTTCTGGTCGTGGTGGGCCGGTGTCCTGGTTGATGTCCATCATACATGGTGTGTCAATTCTGGTGAGCTTCTACCCGAGACAGAGTTCTGAACTCAAGTATGATGGAAAACCTCCAGGATACCGGCCCTCCAGGATGACCAGAACTGGACACCCCAGACCAAGACAAAGCAATTAAATGTGTGGTACTGGAATTAAAAAATGCTAAATATTATTTGTCATTGTGAACATGCCACAGCACAGCGTGCAGCACAACAAAAAATGCGACCTCTGCATTTGACCCTTTCTTGAAGGAGCAGTAGGCAGCTAACATGGGCAGCACCTGGAGTGGTACCTTTAGCGGTCTGGGATTCGGACCAGTGACCCTCCAATCACGGTTACACTACCAACTGCTTCTACCAAATGCATGTTAAGGTATAGTAAAGCAACCAGATTTATTTTTAACTTGCCATTGCTCATAAAATCCTCAATGAAACCTCAGACGTAGGGCCTGTGTCCACCAAATGTGTTTTTTGCACTGAGAGTGGTCAAAAGCTCACTTCCAGAGCCTTTTATTGGTGCTTCTCTTAGTGTTTGTTGTTGCTAAGTTACAAAAGGCTTCATCAGGCATTTCCACATTCATTCCTATTTCATGTAAACATTGTAACATGTTCCTTTGAGATCGGTAGTTTAGCCGCGCCTTCCTCAATTTTCATGGGCTAGCAAGAGAGAAGTGACATTGACGAGCCCAGTGCTGTTTTGATAGTTGCAGGGATTTCAACTTGAAGTGTTCTAAGCGCTGTGATAAAAAAACATCTTCACTGGCGTTGTTTCTACTGAAGGTGCTTAGCGCTCTGGGGTGCGTTTCCCAAAAGCATAGTTGCTAACATATTGCTAACTTTGTTTATCCAAATTCTGAACACTTTTTAAAATCACATTTGCCTTTCTGTACACTGAGAGATTTCTCCTCATCCCCTGCCTACTTTGCACCTCATTTCAGCCTCTCAAGCCTGATTTCTAATTATGTTTCACACATCTCCTATACATCCCCAAACTCCACAGATGCAATGCTACTTTTATCTGCACAGTAAATACTTCTAGGCATGTGTTTAGTGTTTAAGCATTAATTATAGAGCTGGTTTTGTGTTGGCCAATATAAAAACATGAAATGGCAGACCAACAGAGGTGCCCTTGGTGTAATGGTGTAAGCCAGTGATTATTTACCTTTGTGAACACAGCACACCCTCAGCACAGTACATAGGGCAACACAAAGAAATGTGACCTCTGCATTTAACCACTCTGTGCAGGAGCAGTGTGCAGCTCTTCAGCCCCCGGGAGCAGTGCTTGGGGGTCACAACCTCGCTTAAGGGCATCTCACTGATGCCTTTTACTGACTCAGGATTTATTCCAGTGACCCTCGGATCATGGGAGCAACCAAGAGGCTGATATTAAAAGAATTCTTCAAAATGAAATGTCAGTAGCAGCTTTTCAAATCAAAATCTTACATTGTAAGTGGAGGGCTGTTTGACGGACTCAGTTTCACTTCCAGAAACACATGAACACACTATCAGTCAAAGGTTAGACAGTCGCATTTTGGTCTGTTCTTTAGGAGAAATTTCTTCTTAAAATCCACTTTTTGGGGAAATGACTTCTTTTCATCAAGATTCTGACACTTACCAGTGCTTTCTTCCCTGAGATTTGTTCTTAGTTTACAACAGAATCTACAATTGCTGAAGAACATTTGTACAAATTTTGTTGAAAGCATGTTTGTTCATTAGGTTGGTCATGTCTCCCCCAGGACAGTTGGCCCCGCCAGCCACTAGTGGCCGCTAGAGACAATGTATATAGTTTCACTGGAGTTCAGGGTTCGTGGTGTGTGTATGTCCTTCTATGGTGATGTTGTGTCTAGTTGTGTGTAATCTATTGGTTGTTCCTCCCTTCTGTCTGTGTCGTGGTATAAGTCTTAGCCCCTATATAAGTCCAGTCCTTTGTGTTAGTCTTTGTTGGTGCACCCTCACAATATATTCCTCACTCTCTGGTTCCCTCGTTTGGACTTTTAGACTCTGCCATGCCCTTGTCTGCCGTGTGCTGTCTATCGTCTGATGTCTGCTGTTCCGTCCAAGAATCAAGTTCAGTTTGTCTTATCTTGTGCTTTGTGTTAGTCTGTTAGATCTGTAGAAGACAGTTAGACTCACCATTAGCATTAGCCATAGCACTTAGCCATTAGCATAGCACACTTAGCACCATTAGCATAGCCACTCCCTTTGACCTTTCCCCTTTAGCATTAGCATTAACTGTTAGCTTAGCTGTTAGCCTAACACCATTAGCTTTAGCCATAGTCGCTTCCCCATTGACCCTTACCCTTTAGCTTCTGCACTTAACCATTAGCATCAGCATTAGCCTTTAGCTCCAGCCCTTAGATTAGTTGGAGTTAGGTTAGTTTAGTTCATGTTTCCCCAATCTGTCCCTGTTCCTATCTGTCTCCAGTTCCGGTTCCCGTCCCCATCTTGATTCCTGTCTCTGTAATAGATCTAGGGTTTTGTGTAGTGAATGTTAGCCTGTCATTGCGTCGTGTCTCGTGTACTTGTTCATTCTGTCTGGCCCCTCCTGGTTCTGTTTGTCATTTACTTCAATAAATATGTATTCAAGTAAACCTTCCCGCAATCTGCATCCGCTCCATACCGCCAACGTGACAAGGTTTTTGGGTTTACTACAGTTGTATAATATTATACTACTTAAATGTCTTAAATTTCTTAAGAACAAATGTAAGTAAATTCATGTCTCATATATTATAAAGCTCAATATTCCTTAGTAACAATAAATGTACAGCATGTTCACCATTTGAGCACCTTTAACAGAAGAAAATGTTACATATTTGGGGTGACTGTCCTGCTGCGTAAAGAATGGCTGAGATCTGATTCAGAGACTGTCTGAGGAAAATTCAGATTTCCAACTTTACATTGTTGAATTAAAAAACCACCAACTTGTGCCATCACGAGACAATCAGCTTTCTAAGGTTCCAGGTTTAAAGTCTAGTATTCCAAGTTCAGAACCTAAGGTTCAGTTTTTTAAATCTAGTATTACCAGTTTAAAATCTAAGATTCCAAGATTAGGATCTGGCATTACAAGTTTAAAATCTAGTGTTTCAAGTTTAGAATGTAGGGTGTTTTCACATATAGCCCTCTTTAAAGGAACCGAACTCAGTCCTCTAGAAGTGGTCCAAGAAGTGGACCAACAGAAAGCGAACTCAACTCTTTTTATGTTCACACCGTGAGGTAATTTGGAAAGGGACTTGGTTCGCTTTCTGGTCCACTTCAGCTCAGATGGGGCCTCTGTTCATACTTAATTCTCATGGAGCTCTCAGACCTTTACTGCTTTGCATTCTGGGTAGTGAACCAGGGTCACTTTTTGTTCATAAGGTGCGAGTTAAACGAACTGTGTTGCGGACTAAACGCCAATCGAACTCAGACCCCTCTGAAACGAAACAAACTGAGACCACATCGGGTCTGAAACGGACTGAAAACGGACCAAGTGTGAAAACGCCCTAAGATTCCAAGGTTAGGGTCTAAGGTTCCAAGTTTATATTCATAATTGTTTGATCACCTGTGTTTAACAAGATAAAAAAAAAGCTCTAAATTACACCTGCACTTTACCTACTCTTTATTCTGTACTCTTAAGTGCCACAGCAGGCCTTCTCTAGTCTGGTATTGTTAATTCTATAACAGTAAATTCACCATTTTCTCACTGCTTTTAATGCTGATCTTGTGCAATATTTAACCATGTGCTTAATCAGTCATAAGGGTTTGCGTTCCATTCACTCTCCACTGTCGCATGATTGTATTGATGTGTTGTCTATTTACCGTGATGTTCTTATTGTTTAATATTGTAGTGTTTTTACACTTGGTTGTTTGATGAGTGCTGCTGTATGTTGGTGTGAATGCTGCTGTCTGCCTTGTGTAACATTATGTTGAGTAATATCAATCATACAAATTCTAAAATCCTGTGGTGTACAAAACCCTTTGACTGGTAGTGTAAGCAGTATTGCACATTTTGGTGAATGTATGCACATCACGTGGCCCTTCTCCCTCACTACTGTGACACACTGACAGCTGCGTGACCTTCCTGCAGCCCAATGGCATCATGTGAGGGCAAATTCAGGAAACGTTTGTACAATTAAATTCCTATAAAGTGGTATAAAGAGTTAAAAGCGGTTCTAGAAATGTAAGTGAATAGGAAAGTTCACCTAATGAGCGCCAGCGCGTCCAATTGCATTGCTCCTGTTTTTATACATAAGCAGTAAACCTGGCCTTCTTTTCTGCCATTACAGCTGTTCGGTGTCGCTCACCTCCTCCCCTCCACCACCTTCAGCTCCCCGTCCTGGTCCCAGGGAAGGCTCCTTCACCTCCTGTCTGGTCTCCCAGCCAGATCTGCCGGCCTCAAAGACGAGTAAACCGACGACAAAGCGACGGGCTAAATATTTTTTAAATGTTCTATCAAATAAATAATTGTCTTTCCAAACGTAATGGTCTCCATGGTTGAACTAGAAGTCAGGACTGTGCTGATGATTTCATTAAAAAGAATTTAGCAAAATCACTCCACTTCATTGTGTAATTATGATCTGTGGGTTTTCTTATGACTTTGAGTTCAATGTCCTTCACACACAAACACAAACACACACATAAACACGGAGACGCACAGCAGAGATCATGTGAAGCAGCACGGTGTGGATTTGACTTGAAGGAGAGTAACATGAGAACAGGAAGAGATGGAAGAGAAAACTGAAAATGAGAGGAACGTCAATAAACATGAGTGTATCATTTCACACACGGGAGGACGGATCTCTCTCTCAATTTCCTATCTGTCATACACACACAAACACACACACACACACAGGCCTATTTGTGTTAGTAATTAGATTCTGACATCTGTACAAAAATGATATCTGCATCTGAACATTCGCTCACGCACACACACACACAGCAGACATGCACACAAGCAATTAACAGTAAGTTACACACACATTAGACACACACACATACACATCAGCAGGTAACACACAAGAGCAGGTAACACACACACACACACCCCTAAGCACATCAGCAGGTTACACACACATCAGCAGGTTACACACACCCACACACATCCATCAGCAGGTGTGCATGTGTGTATGCATGCGTGTGTGTTTTTCATCACACACACACTCACACACACACACACAGTCTCTGTATTACTATCTTTGTGAGGTTTTTCCATAGACTCCCATAATGACTAGATGTATAGAATTTTACAGCTACACCTAATCCTAACCCTAACCTTAACCTCAGTAACCAAAAGCACATCTTTTACCTCTTTTAGTTTCTCAAATAAAACAAGCACATTTTCTATAAAGTCATTTCTCCTCATGGGGACCTCTCAAATGTCCCCACAAAGCCCAAAAAAACAGATAAAAGTGATTTTAGGGAACAAAAAGGTCCCCACAATGCGATAAATACATGAACATACACACACACACACTGGCAGGTTACACATCCATCACAGATAACACACACACATCAGCAGGTTGCACAAATATCACCCCCCACACACACACACACACACATCAGCAGCTTTCACATCATGACACATACACTTTAGCAGGTTACACACCCATCACAAACACATACTCACATACACCAACAGGTAACACACTCATCACACACACATACACACTCAGAGGAACAACACAGAGTTACGACACAGTGTTAATAGTGACGAGTGATTAATATTTATTAGCAGTGATGCTGGAGTGGATGCTGTAGATGATTTGAAGTGAAGTGGAAACTGCTTCTCACACACTTCTCACACTGCCTCGCTGCTCTTCCTGGTGTTTCCAGTGTTAGAGGAGAGGAGTGCACTCATGCATGCAATAAACAGCACCGGAGTTATTTTATTATATACATATATTTTTGCTTTGGTTTGGATTTATTTTGGGATCTGAGAGGTGAACAAGAAACCAGCCCCTCATGACTAATCTGCTGAATATGGGAAGGGTGGGGGGGAAATACTGCAGATTAATCACACACACACACACACCGCACAAATAAACCACAGATTAAAATTTAACGTCTCCTCAGTAGAGAAGTACAAAATAAAGTGACGTGTTTGTTGGAGACCTTTTTTCCCCTCAGCTCGGTGTGTGAGTGTGTGTGTGTGTGGACTGTATGAATTATAAAGCAGCTCTTAGTCCTACTCCAATTGCACTAACTGCCACAATTTATGCGTTTAATAGAATATCCTCCCATTTCTCACTTTTGGCACGTCTACTTTTTTTAAAACTGAGACTAAAAACATTTCAGCTCCTTTACCATTTCTCACTAATTGGTGAGATGCATCCACAGGGTTGGGGGCATAGCAGAGGAAGTCTCACACACACACACATACCTACACCCACACAGCGAGACTAGCCTTTAATTACTGTAGGTCAGGGAGCAGAGGTCGTGACATCCTGCTCAAGCAATTCATCTAATCCTGTGTGCTCCTGCTCCTGACTCTGCAAGTTCAGTATGATAAACACACACATTTACTCCACTGTATATTTGGGGACATTCTGTAGATATAATGTAGCTTATTAAGTGTATTCCTGTCCTCTACACCTAACCCCAAAACACACATTTATAACCTCAGTCCTGAAAATCAAATGTTTCTGTTTTTAGTTTCATTACTTTTGCTTTAAGACTAAAGATATCTTAGTAAAAACCAAATGGGCTGCCATTTTTTTAGTCCCCAAAGGTAGATTAATCTACATTTACAACATTTAGCAGACGCTCTTAGGCTGAGCGTACATTGTGCGATTGTTTCAATAATTTTATAAACCTCCAGCTCAAACTGTATGACTAAATCCCATGCGTTGAAAAGCCAAAGCTCCCGATGTATGTGCGCACACTACACGGTTTGATTTTCAGCCAACCATGCGATTACCGATCGGGAGCTGGTCGTGAGGGGTTAATCGGTGCTTGTTACCTCATGTGTACTACACGATGCACACCAAACGATTGAGCTGAAACTGGGGCCAATCCAAAAGAAATAGTCACATGAGTGAAAAATTGGTGGAAAATGGGCAGAAAATTGCACCGTATATGCCTGCTTTAGCCAGAGAAACTATCATTTCCTAATTTCAGGGACAGGTTCCTGGAACAACTTTGGTTTAAGGGCCTTGCTCAGAGGCCCAGTGACAACAGCACTGTAGGTAGGATTCGAAGCCACGATCTCTCGGTCTAGAGATGAGCATCCTAACCACTAGACCACAACCACCTTTTGCTTGCAGTACGTTATAAGGTGTTTCCACCTATTAACTCTGAATATGAGCTTAATCTAATCCTAAAGTTGTTCTAAGTGAGTGATTATTTGTCATTGTGAGTACCCCAGTGGTTCCTTTACTGGTCCGGAACTTATTGCGACGACTGTCTGATCAAAGGGCAAACTTCCTAACTGTAACTCTACCAACTGCCCAAATTGATCGAGTTTAATCATATTTCTAAATCCAACCACAATCAAAAATTTTAGCACCCAAAGGAATAATCCTAAACCTAATCCAAATCCTCACCCAAGACATAATCTACATTTTAATTAATTGTCATGATTCATATAGAAGTGAGTCGTTTTTCTTTGCATTCAGACTGTTCAGACTTTTATGGATTTAACCTTAATCTAATTGTAAAACTAATCCTACACCCAACCATAACCCTAATATAATCCTAATCCTAAACCTAATCTAAACCCCCTTTTTTAAACATAATGGGCCAATTTCCCAGTCAAGGATCAAGCGTAGTCCTTGATTAGCTTTGAATTTGAATGGTTACTTGGTACTACAACTTAGTCCAAGACTAGGCTTAATCTATGGGCAAAAAAACAGCCGAATATAATCCTAAACCTAAAGATCACCATAGTCTAATCCTTAACCTAACAGTAATCTAATTCTAAACCTTGGCCTAAACCTGTCTGTAGTCTCATTTGTGAGCTAATTCTAACTTTAAACCAAACTTTAATCTAATCATAATTTTAACCTAACTACAATCTAATCCAAGATTTTGACATAACTGTAATCTAATAACCATCATGAATTAATCCTAAAACTGAGTCTAATCTTAATACCAAATTGTACAATTATTTATTTCTTCAATTACAGAGCATTAAATGTATGCTAAAAGTTAACGTTCTGATTTCTGAACTATCCTCGCATTTTAAACTTAATTTGACTGTAAGAATACTCTGGGATTTTTTTTTTCCAGCTAATATGTTCAGAGTACTTTGAGTCCCTGTCATAAGTTGAAAGTTTTCTAAAACGTATCATTTGGGTCGATGCCTAATGCGTGTGGAAAACTGTTTATTTGAATATGCCAATCAGGTTTATCCAACTATTTACATTTCATTTCCTTTCCTCTCATGACTTTGGTATAAAACCTTTAACTTCATCCAACAGAAAATGGCTTTTACATTGCAAACAAGAAACAAGGCAATAAGAGAGGAAGAGAATAAACAACTTAGAAGACATGCAGCAATGCAAATTTTGATTCATAGCTTCAATCTTGCATTATGACTATGAGTGTGTCAGAGCTGGCGAGCAAACAGTTCAGTAAATAATAAATGTCCTGCATCAGTAAGCAGCCGAGTGCAAAATACTGAGAGTGATTTTCCTTAGTAAAGTCGCCGGCATTAAAGTCACTCGGCTTTTCTCCGAATCTGCACCTGCTCTCTCAGAAGCTGCTCTCGTCATTTGCATTGCTTATTATCTCAAGTGGCTTCATTATTTCCAAAGTGTGTTTTATTCTGTTATTTTTCTTCTTCTTTGGATTCAGGTTATTCAGGCTTAACCCTAAATGGATTAACCTTGAGCCTAAACGTAATCTAATCCTAAACTTAAACCTAACCCTAATCTAATTCTAACCTAAACAATCAGACTTGCCACTGTTACACCTAACATAATTAAGTACTATCTCTAGACTGTAATCTAGTCCACTAAGGGCCTATTTCCCTTTCAAAGATTAAGCCTAGCCTTAGATGAGCTTTGTGTTTGAATGGTAAATTTCCACTGGTGCTGCAACTTAGTCCAAAACTAGGCTTAATCCACAAGTGAGAAACCAGCCCTAAGTGTCAGTTTCAAAGACTAGGATTAAGCCTATGCCTAGACTAACTTTGAGTTTCAGTGGTGAATCTCCATTGGAACTGACATTTTGGTCCAAGACTAGGGTTAATCCTTGTTCAAGAAGCCAGACCTCTGTGATCTAATGCCAATCCAAAACCTAACCCTAAACCCTAAACATAGCCAAAACCTAATCTAAGTATTAAAACCTACTATGGTCTAATTCAAATCCTAAACCTAAATCTAAACATAATCTAATCCTAACTCGAAGCCTCATCATAATCTAATCCTAAATCTAGCAACAATTTATTCCTACTGCTAAAATTACATTTGGTCTAATTCTAAACTTTAACCTTGCACTAATCTTATCCTAATAGTAAAACTAACTGTGATTTTATCTTAATCCAAACCTAACTGTGATCTTATTCTCGAAATAGTACTATTAATGAACTTAAACACAATCTGAGCTAAACCTGAATACAATATCATTTGTGACCTGATCTGCCATAATGAGTAGGAAGTTGGCGTTCAGTTTATTTAGATACGGGCCAATTATGTTGAAAAACATCACAAAAATATCGATTTTTCTTTTTTGGAGATCAGATTAATTTTGTTTCATATAAGACCAAAAAAGAAAAATCGATATTTTTGATGTTTGTCAACATAATCGGCCCGTATCTAAATAAATAGAACGCAGACTTCCGACTCATTACGGCAGATCGGGTCACATTTGATCACACAAATAAACATAATTTAATTCTAACCCTGAACCTGTGATCTAATGAGAACCCTAAACCTAACACTAATCTAATTTTAATACTAATATTACCTGCAATCTAATCCTAAACCTCAACATAGCCAAAACCTAATCCCAAAATTAAAAACTGTGGTCTAATTTAAACCGTAAACTTAATGTGATTCTAAACCTAAACATAATCTAATCCTAACTTTAAACCTCATCATAATCTAATACTAAACCTACCAACAATCTATTCCTTACCCTATCTTCTCCTAATACTAAAACTAACTGTCATCTAATCTTAATCTAAACCTAACTGTAATCATAGTGTCAATATAAGGCTCTTACTAAACCTTAACATAATCTAAACTAAACCTAATCCAATTGTACCCCAAAAATGAACATAATGTAAACCTAATTCTAAACCTGTGATCTAAGTCTAACCTTAAATCTAACCATAATCTAATCCTGATCCTTCTCCCTTAAGTGAGGATATATTTTAAAACGTTAAAGCATTTTAAATGGTTTTATAATCAAATGTCATTTTTTTTCTGTCACCATAATAGTTTGTTTGAGGCCGAATTTTTTCAATTATTCAAGCCATTATTTGCTTTTTAATTTTTAGAGTTTAATCGGTTTTGTGATCTTTAAACCTTTTAAATTGATTTGGAAGGTGTAGGCTAAAAAACCTTTTTTGGACATTCAGAATTTGCTCATGATTTGAAAGTTGGGCTCAAACACAAGTTACTGGTGGGCAGTAGATGTTACCATTTTTCAAACACACACACCTAACACACTCACCAAAAGCACTAAACCGTCATGCTTATGAGTCGTGCGGCTGAAATAATTCTCAGATAAAATTCTTGCATTAAATAATTCTGGGTTTTTTACAGCTTCTTTGCTCTGCAGTTCGCTTACAACTCAAAAATTCAGGCATGAATTGGTTTTGTCCTTCAATGTGAAATTCAATTAGAATGTGTTCCAGCAATTTGCTGATGTCATTTCTTTTCTGTTCTCCTTCTCCCTCCCTCGTCCCGAAATGCATTATTCCAGGTAAAAACGCAGCGGCGCCGAGAGACGCCACAGCCCGAAATCTCCCACCCTGCTGTGAAAATGCATCCTTACCCTTAATGCTGAGAATCTCCAGAGAAATGGAAAACACTGCACTCACAAAGTTACCGAGTCTCACATGCCTACGCAAAAGACACACACACAAACACAAACCTTAACACACACACAAAGGACTGAAATCTCTCACACTGTTCTTCTTATGCCATATGTTCACAACACTGGCATCAGATGTTTATGTCATAAATGCTGTAGAAACCACACAATATATAATTTGGGCATCAACATTGCAGTGTGCACACAAGCGATAGTCACAAACCCACGTAAATCACTTACTAGTTGGAAGATAAGATAAATATTAGTAATTTTTATAACAACGATTGCCATGCTACATCATTGTATGTCGTTAAAAATATTTACTTGTTAACTACAGTGTTGTAAAAGTAGCTTTGCTACTGTGAAGCTGCTAACAAAAATTAGGTAAGTTAGTAGAAGCTCTCATTTTAGGTAACACTGTATGCAAGGTAACATTGAGTCAAAGCTACATCATATTTGTTGCTTCTTATTTTTTTACATTTATAACTCGTAACTAAACTACCATCAAGCTGCTACTTTACGTCTTGTTCCACAAACCAGTAGTTTTATTTTTGCCAAATTACTGCTGATTTATATTTTTTAAATAGCAATTAAAGACGTTAGATATGTAAAAAAAAATATATATTTATTATATATCACAATATCTTTTTTCTTATTATTGTACTCCATCAGATAGTCTCACACTCACACACCATATGCTCACAAGACTGCATTCTACTCGTCTCGTTCTCACACACACACACACACACACATAAGAAAATATATTGCCAAGCTGCAAGGTAAGCATCACACACGCGTGCACACACACACCTCTCAGCTTGTGTCACATGCCTCCTGTACCCTGGGTTCACACATTCCCTCACAGAAGGGGCTTCTGGGTATTGAACCTGCACCGGTTTGAAAGGGGAGCAATTTCCTATTACAGGATGCCTATTGTTGGCTGCTAAGTGGGGCATTCTTCATCTCTGAAGCCGCTCATTAATCACATCTGAATGGGAGAAATGAAAAACACAAGGACAAAGGGCACAGATGAAATTCCATTACAGGGATCAATTTACAGATTTGGTCATGAAATATGAAGGAGACAAAAATATGGCACAAGGTGTGTGTGTGTGTGTGTATGTGTTGGTAGATGGGCAGGTGTGGGGAAGGTGCGTGTCATATACCTACCACTGTGAGAATCAAATAAAAAATAAAGATAAATTATATATATATATATATATATATATATATATATATATATGAAGTTGAATGATTAATTTAACCATTGAAATAATAATAATAATAATGTTATACCAATGCAGCAGTTAAAATTACAGGTGTCCTTTTATTTGCCCTGTATTCATCCCATCTCTTTATTTAGGTTGAAGTGCCTCTTAATTTCATCCCATTGCTCTCTCTAAAAGACTGTCATTTCCATCTGTTCTCCTGCCTCAGAGGTCAACAAGCACCAACATTACTAATAAAAGTAGCTTTTATCTTTTGACATCGATGTTCAGTCGCCGTCACTCATTTACCTGGAACTACATTCGAAGCATCCAGAATGTCGAGTGAAAATTTAAAAATATGAGATATAATGAAAATCTACATTTTTTAACAGTGAAATATCATTTTGGATTTTCAGTTCTAATAATTTGTCCGTTTCACTTTTCAGAGTCAGACTTTTTTTAAAATATGGTAACAGATTCTAGCCTGCATTTTTACTAAGGTGGACTCCCTCTGACGACTCCATCCTGCAGCTGCCAAGAGTGCACTGTGATGCAACGAGTGTGAATGACATGGGCAGGGTAGCCTATGAGATGACAGTTCTGCCAATTCAACACCAATCAGAGACAGTTACTAGTTATAAATATCTGTCTATTAGACGTCTACTACATATATGTTCTTTGGAACGATTAACTTTTACCACTATATATCGCTCCTTCCATCATACGCTAGTAACTTTTAACTACAATCTTTTTCAGCAACTTCTACTGGCTATCAGTTAGTATTATTGTACTCCAACACTGAGTCTCGCTAATTTGTGGTGGGCAGCTCTCTCAGTGCTTGGTAGCGGTTCTGTCCTCATAGGTACCTCAGTAATTTTACTCTACAGTCTGGGACTTGAATCGTAAACCTCCGATCCTGGAACTAATTCCATAACTATTAAAAAGCACCAATTGAGAACGTTTTATTGTAGCGGTTTTGCAAATCTACTTCACACTTCTTTTTATCTTTCTGCATTCCTCTCTCTAAACTTTATGCTTTGTGAGTCGCCTTCCATTTGATGTGAAGTTTTATAAGTCCTGATGAGGCTCCCGGGGTCCAGTACAGCGTGTTTGAGGATTTACCTGCTGCCAGATGTGTGCTGGTGCTGTATTAGTGGGTTTGGTGAAATTACATTAAAGAGGAAGAGGAAGGAAGGATATTAACTATATCTTATTCTCTCTTTTCTTTTCATCTCTACCTTTTATTCTATCTATCTATCTATCTATCTATCTATATCTGTCCTGTCTATCTATCTATCTATCTATCTATCTATCTATTTGTCTCTATTATCTATCTATCTATCTATCTATCCTCCATATCTATCTATCTATCTCTCTATTCTGTATACTCTGCTCTATCTATATCCATCTATCTATCTATCTGTCCTATCTATATCTATCTATCTATCCTCTTTCTTTTTCCTGCATTTAATCCCATACCAGATCCCAATCTTTATCTCTACTCTTTCCTCTTATCCTTACTTCCCTCTCTCTCTCTCTCTCTCTCTCTCCCTCTCTCTCTCTCTCTCTCTCTCTCTCTCTCTCTCCCTCTCTCTCTTTCTCTCCTCTCTCTTTCTCTCTCTCTCTCTCTCTCTCTCTCTTTCTCCCTCCCTCTACCTCTCTCTCTCCTCTCCCTTTCTCTCTCTCTCTCTCTCTCTCTCTCTCTCCTCTCTCTCTCTCTCTCTCTCTCTCTCTCTCTGGTAACTTTTATCTCCTACTCTCGTCCATTATTCTTTTTATTCTGTTGTCTCTCTCTCCTCTTTCTCTCTCTTGGTGCCATATCTTTCTGTCACCTTTTATTCTCAACTTGGGATTAAACCTTAATTTTCAAAATAGGCCACTTAAGTCACAAAGTAAAACCCGGCAGGTCTTGATAGAAACATCATCTGAGACCAGATAGAGTGTGAAATCTCTCTCCTGCTTACACCACACACACATTCTGCTATGAAACTCTTCCTCTACCTTACACTGAGGCAACACTAATTATTGTGAATAATGGCTTCACCATCATTGTGGCTTCCACCCTTACCTGGTTTTGATTAATGTTAGTAAGGCTCTCAGGTGACTGTCTGTGGCATCTGTGAAATGGAGATTCATGGAACCTAAAATTTTAGAGGAAATCTGGACTACAGTATGATTAATGGCAAAACATTTTGAAACAAAGTGCTGCAGATGGAGAAATGAGGAGGCTGGCTAACTGATATGGAGTGGGAAGTGGAGAAACAATGAGATAATAAGTGGAGATGGTGTGATGTATCTTTGGGTGCAGTTGCCATGATCCTCAGAAACCAGCCTGCCATCACCTTTCTCTCTCTCTCTCCTTTTTACCCGCTCATTGAACAAAGTCCATCTTTTTGTGCTGGGGATGTGTTTGTGTGTGTCTGTGTGTGTGTGTTTCTCTGTGTGGTTTTGGTGCTGCTCAATCGATAGTGAAAGGCAATTACCTCAGGAGAACCTCCCAGCTCCACTGTGCCTGAGCCCTGCACTGAAACACATCCCACACAATCTGACCATGAGAAGTAGAACAATCCTGTAATAATAATAATATATATGTAATAATATTAATATGTGTATAAACTGGTACTTTACCTTTATAAATTATTAAACAATGCATATGTATATTGTGTATTAATAATATCTTATCCATGATATTTAAAATCTTTTTCATTTTGCAGGGATTATGTTTCTAACGTATTATAATGAACATGCTGATTTTATAATGTACGATCTGATTATTTTGAGAGTGAGGGTCTAGTCAGTTGATCACTAAACACACTACTGCAGTTGACTTTTTATGTCTTTCAGTCAAGTAAAGGTCATATTCCCAGTCAAAAATATTTTGTACTGAAAACGTTTTACTCTCCATTATAAACAATGCTTCTCGTCAATCTCGTGATCTGAGCATCTCATCACGTATATAACCTTTTTACAACAACGGTATGACCTAAAAATGTTTTTAAAAAGTTTGGAATTGAGGCATGCAGTCATTAGATCTTGAACTTCATTTAATTTTGGTCGAAATGTTCAACTTCTCTCATTCAATTACATCCAAATCAAAGTGGCAAATCGACATCCTACGAGCCTGATTAAAACTTCTCTGCAATACAATATTAATCAATGATTTCATCAAATGCATCAAACACTGCACGCTTTACCACCTCTCTCATTTAACATACTAGAATTTACAAACGGTCCAAGAACAGAGTCGAAATTAAAAGCCCCTTTTAAGATATCTAACACACACACCACACACACTGTGATATGGTTTGATTTTGGACTGTCTCGGAGCTCTTTGAGTTAGCAGGAAGATGAAACAGTTTCTTTCTTTAACATCACCTCTCTTTTCTATCCTATTTTTGTCTGCTAGTTCCTTTGAGTTGTTATTCTCTCTCTCTCTCTCTCTCTCTCTCCATCTTGCCTCTCTCTTCTCTGAAATACTATAACATCAATGTCTAACCATAGAATTCTTTGTACCTTTTCTTTCCTTTCCTATCTATCCTATATCATCTATCTATCTATCCATCTCTGTCTCATCTCTCATCCTGTCTGTCCACATCTATCTATCCTCCATCCATCATCCCATCTCTAAAAAATATACTGATTGTTCTCCATACATCTTTTACTTCTTACTTTAATATATCCTCTTTTTGTGTCTCTCTATATATATTTGTCTTTTGTCCTCTGTCTTGTTGTCCTTTTATTTGCTACTTGGCTCTCTTTATACTCACCTTCACCAGCTCTTTATTCTCTCTCTTTCCTACTCACTGTCCATCTGCTCCTCTATCTATCTATCTATCTCTATCCTGTCTGTCTGTCTCCTTCTGTCTCATCTGTCTATGTCCCTGCCCCTTCTCTTGAATTGATTTTCTGTTTTCTGGTCACTGCAGCTCTTTCTCTACTCTGCCTTTACTCACTTTCTTTCCTTTGTCCTTTGTTTGTCTGTGTGGTATACTTATAATTTAATTCTCTCTCTATCTAACTCTACTTTTTTTATCTTTTCCTCTCTACTCTTCTTCCCTTAAGCCTCATTATCTTTTCTCTGCTCTCATTCACTCCCTCCTTGTATTTTATATCCATGCCATGAACGGTGGCTGTAATATTAATCCTGGTGGGTTCAGTCCTGGCCTGGATCCATGGGGCTTTTAACAGGAAACTCCTCATGCAATTTCCTACTCTTGTACATGGCTCAGATGTGTGGTCACACAACATCCGACTGTCAGTCATTCTGACTCTCAGATAATGACATCATGTTCGTATTATATAGGATCTCAACACCACTCCTCCACCTACTCATCAGACTTTGTCCTCCTTGTCTGAAACTTCATTATGTTTGCTCTCTTTTGTTTTATTCTTTATTTTTTCAATTGGTACCAGCTGATTTTCTTCTCCATTAACCGTGTATAATGGAAAGTTAATCATATACAATATATATTTAAAGTTTGGTGGTTTCTGTGTCTCTCAACCGTTAAAATTGCTTTGTTAGGTGTTTTGGAGTGAACTCGATGGTTTAAGTGGGCCGTACCTTCTCCGCCTCATTTTCTCTATTCTCTGTTACTCGACAATTTATATTGAGACTTTCTGGCTGTGATGGGTTTCCGTCTGATACAAACATAAAACTTTGTGTTGAGACTAACAATTAAGTAATTAAATAAAGTGCATCTCTAACGTGTCATCAAATTCATCTTGAGATACTTTGAATTAGCTGTGTAATTATCTTGTAATTAATAAGCTCTGCAACTCCATTCAGTCAAATCTATACAGACCAACTATTTTTTTAACTGAGACTTTAACAATAATTCTCTACAATACAGTCATTGTTATTGTTTTGGTCAATTTGTCATCTGAAATGGCTGTACAGAGGATGTAAATATAGTTCTATCCAAGAAACATGGCTGGCTCATTTTATGATAAAAAGAGTCTCTAAGTTTGGGTTCAGGGTGAAATCGATTTGAGACTCATTTTTGGCCTTCTACCTCATTTTTGACTCATTTCTGGTAGTCCTTTTGTTATGAAACAGCACAATAATGGATAATCGTAAATATCAGTGAATCTGGTTGTTTTTATTTATCAGCTAAAATATAGGTTTTGTCTGTAAATGGGAAAGATTTAACTGAACTGGAAGGATACCAGTGAATGTTGGGCTTCGTAATGAAAAAATATCATTTGTCTTAAAATTCTTCGTTAAAAGTCAAATGCATGAACAGTCAAGTACATATTATACCTTCTACTGTAATTGTAAGCATCATGTGGAAATAGAAAATTATTCTGAAATTGATAACGTTGAAGTGTACAAATTCATTGGATATATTGATTTCAGTCTGAACCAGTTTGAGTTTCCCACCCATAGTCTCCCTGCAGCAACTTGGGGTAAAGGGTCTCGGTCAGGGCCCCAGTGATGGTGGTGCAGTAGGTAGGATTGGAACCCTTGGGTTCCTTATCCAGAGCAAATATCTTAAGCACTAGACCACCATCGTCCACAGTTAGGTTGTGACAAGGAGCATTGCTTGGGGACAGTACCTTGCTTTCGTGAATCTGACTTTTTTCATAAGAGCTATATAAGAGTACTCTTTACAGGCACATATATACATTTATATAATTATATGTTTGTTAGGCATGACAAACATAAAAAGAATGGAGAAAGAGGCTGGAATCATTTATGAGGCAGTGTCGAGGTGTGTGTGGGGAGTACAGAAGAGGCAGAGAGTTGGCCGGTGCCTCAGGCTACAACACTGCTGGTCATCATCTTGTATTAGCCTGGCTCTGTGTGTGACCACAGAGGAGGAGGAGAAGGCAGAGATAACAGGATAAAAATAAGCAAAAAACAAAAGCACCAGAAACAACTATACATATATATATATATATATATATATAGATCTGGTGAGATCTTCCCTCTGAATAGACTTCATAGGGTAGAGACCTTGCTCCTTCTAAAAGTCAAGAAACTCCCATAAATAACTTGGGAACATACAATTATATACCCTTTTATTTATGATACATTTATATATATTGACATTTATGATATATTAATGGCCCTCATATTTTTCAGGGTTACACATTTTCCCACCTTTAAGCCTGTAACCTCGTGATGGCTCTAGGGACTCCAGTTTGGGATTAAAGTGGTTTCAACTAATGAATGTATGAATGAATAATGTATTATTGTTATTATTTAATGATTTATTTGTACCGTTTAAAATGGTTTGATTATAAAATGACTTTGGAAATAGTTTTCATAGATTTTTATTTTATAAGTGGTATTATAACTTTTGGTATGTTGAAGCCAGCCTGGCGGTGTATTGAGATTATTCGTATTCTTCCTTTGCACTGTATTGCTATGTCCTGGACTACATTCCGAGTGTTTGTGTGTTTTGGCCTCCGTAGCAACCACTTTCACATTTCAGGATTATTCAGTTTTTGAGCCCAAATTTGGATTTGGTTCATGAGGTTATTATAACGTTTTTATATGACACTGAGGTTTGCCAAACTCTTTCTCCAATATGAACTATGTTTATATTGCATCTGCATGTAAGTTCAGGTTATATACGTATATAACTTTTCCTTATATTCTCATATTCTAATTCCACCGTTTATCTGTTCGTCTCATACAGCAGCTGACACTTTTTCCACGTTCGGAGCCCTGAAATGCCGCGTTTGCTACATGTTGTCTCTTGCAGTGTAAAAATGGCAGAGTTTTCTTTGACATGCCGTCTGTCCCATACAACGAGGGCAACTCCTGGCGATGTGAGTGGTGTGGCTCCCAGATGGAGGAGATTGATTTCACTGCGAAGAGAGATATCTATTGATGTGCTTTGACAGCGCTACCTCTGGACACACATGCAGCATAGCACTACCCGATCCGGCCGAGATGAGTCCAGTGAAGCGATGCTGTCATATCCATCACTCCGATTTCATCCTCCTCTTCCTCACGGTATCACGATATAATCAACGTCTGATGAATCAACAATATCACAAAGTAATTAATGTAATTCGATTTCGATTCAATAAGAATGGGAAACGAAGGTCAATGTCAGACAACAACATACCAGCTAACAATAATAATAATAATAATAGTAATCTGTAATTTCTTTAACAATATACATATACGACAATCTTACTACTACTGCTACTGTAATAATAATAATAATAATAATAATAAAAAAATTACTTTTAACAATATTGTTAAACTTTAATCTTACTACTACTGCTACTATATTAATAATAATCTGTATCCTTCCTTCATCATCATCTTATTATTATTATTATTATTAATATTATTATTACTGTTATAGTAGTAGTAAGATTTTTGTCAATGTCAATGTGATGACTGAACAGGATGCAGTATTTATGGTATAAATTTGTTCAATTTGTCTTGAAAGGATCTCGTGAGAGCATTGCATTTCACAGTTATGACTATAGCGAGATTTTTTAATCGTAATTTCACTCCACTTACGGTACAGCTTATGGCTCAAATGCAATAAAAATACTTTAATTTTAAAGCGCAAGCAATTTCCTAATTATTATAAACCATCCCATCTCTGAAATATTCATGCAGTAGGGTTTGTAATTTTCATGAATTTAAAAAGAGACGTTTCTATATTGAGCAAATTAAGTGAAGTACAGATTGCCTCTCATTATCTCTAATTCTGTTCTTCCTTCTGATTTCACTACTGGATCTGAAATCGGTAACAGGTGGTTCATAATTGTCTAATAAGGGTTTAGTGTTCTAAACTGTTCTAATTGTTATTCATCCAATTACACTGAGAATGTAATTTGATGACAGATGATTTGATGTGGTAATTGGGGTTATGGCCTTCCCAACAGTTTGAATGCAACTCTGTAGAAATGCGACTGCTCTTCACTGGTCTTCGAAGAGCAAACTTCTTCATTTTTTGGTGTCAGACCCTTGCAAGCGTAATACAAATCCACATCATTCTAGTCGTTTTGCATTTAGCATAAAGCCTCGTTTGGCAAAAAACCCTGTACAATATCTGGCGTTAATATACTGGCCCATGCTTTAATTTTTGTGGCTGAGCTACAGCAGAAGGAAGCATGTGAGAATACTGTATTGTTTTTTTTTTTTATTAAAGCCACAAGCAAAAGTACATTATGCACTAGAGAGGTGTCAGGTACTTTATTACAACAAACGTGCACAGCTCTGTGAGCCAGAAGCAGTTGCAGAGTGTTTGACCATGTGTAGGTATGTAGGTATATACACGTCCACCGAGACAGACGGTGCATGACAATACCTGTCATCTTTGACCAGTCGTACAGTATTCCGAGGAAGGAGAAAAAGTCAGGAGAACATCTCTGTCTCCTTTTCCATCTCTTAGGGCTGGGCAATCGACCTGAAATCAATATCAATTTTTTACACCATTTTACACCCATTACAATTAATGAGTGACAATTTAATGAGTTTTGTGTGTTTTGGGGTTTGTTTTTTGCCCTCATAGTTCACTGACTATGATATCAACACCAATATTAGTGGTGGTGAGGCAGACAGTGGTTCGGATGCTCTCCTCTGGACCACGAGGCTGTGAGTTTGAATTCTATGCTCAGCATGAACAACATTGGGTCCCTGAGCAAGACTCTCAAGCCCAAGTTGCTCCACAGAGATTCAAAGTCAAACTTTATTGTCATCTCTGCTATATACTATACAAGTATACAGAGAGACGAGATGACGTGGCTCCAGTTTTACAGTGTAAAGAACAAATGAGGCACTCAGAATAGCCAGCATATAAATATAAAATATACATTTTAACTAGAGGTAGAATATAAAATATAAACTTTAAACTTTAAATACATATATATATATATATACATAAATATATATGTATATATATAGATAGATAGATAGATAGATAGATAGATAGATAGATAGATAGATAGATAGATAGATAGATAGACATAGATATACAGTACTGTGCAAAAGTTTTAGGCAGGTGTGAAAAAATACTGTAAACAAAGAATGCTTTCAGAAATATAAATAATGATTGTTTATTTTTATCAATTTACAAAATGCAAAGTGAGCGAACAAAAGAAAAATCTAAATCAAATCAATATTTGGTGTTACTACCTTTTGCCTTCAAACCAGCATCAATTCTTATAGGTACACTTACACAAAGTCAGGGATTTTGTAGGATTATAGTCAGGTGTATGATCAACCAATTATACCAAACAGGTGCTAATGATCATCAATGTCACACGTAGGTTGAAACACCAAGATGTTTGGAACAACCTACCAGCCGAGTTCCTTCAAAACCTGTGTGCAAGTGTACCTAGAAGAATTGATGCTGTTTTGAAGGCAAAGGGTGGTCACACCAAATATTGATTTGATTTAGATTTCTCTTTTGTTCATTCACTGCATTTTGTTGATTGATGAAAATAAATGATTAACACTTCCATTTTTGAAAGCATTCTTTGTTTACAGCATTTTTTCACACCTGCCTAAAACTTTTGCACAATACTGTGGATATATATATAAAGTGAGCAGCTTTTTAGCACTGCTTGGGTATGGTACCTCATGGTGCTCATGAGTACCTCAGTGGTACCTTTACCAGTCGGGGATTTGAACCAGCGACCCTCCGATCACGGGGCCAACTCCCTAACCGTTGTACCCAGTATTGCCCATTACTCCTCTCTGTACATGCTTGTTAGACCTGACTGTTCAGAAGTCGTAATGTAAATCCGGTGTAAAAACAGGCCGAAAAAAAAACAAGTGATAGATGGAGAAGGGCGAGGGAAGAGGGGGAGGGAAAGAAATGAGCGGAGGAGGAGGGAAAAAAAGAAAAAACGGAGAGAGGGGCATTGTGCAGAATCCCTGCTGCGATGTTTTAAAAGTAGATAATGGAAGTGACCAATTATGGAGAAATCACATGTTCATGCTGTGAAGCTGCCTGTCTCATTGCTTTCTCTCTTGTCTATCTATCCGCCTGTCTTTCTCTCACCACTTACTGACTTGCTCTCTCACACACACTTTCTAAAAGAACAGTATCCCGGCGACGGTGGCCGAGTGAGGCGAAGGCCATTACTCAACTTTTCTGCCTGCCCTCATGCATAATGCAACATCTCTGAGGTGATTCCTATTCTGATTCATGCATTATTGCACTTAGAGCCAAATCCTAATATAATTTCATTTTCAGAGTGAACCGTGTTCTGCGGCCGCATTAATATTTAGACTGATATCGGCGGACATTTGCATCAGTCATACCGTATCTCCGACTTGCCAAGTGCCCTCATATTATAATGAGATGACTATGCTAACACGATCTATTGAACGCTGCTTTCGGGACGAGCCACGTCAATCCAGAATGACGCCTGTTCACTGAGATGGGCTTTGCAGTAACGGCAATGAGGAAGTATCATGGTACAAGAAGTTAAAACCTGACATCGCCACTTTTGAGACTAACACTGTAAACAAATTTTGGATATTTACAGTTATTTCCCAACACTATTTTACTCTATTTACATACGTTGGCTATGGAGCAGTTGGTAGTGTAACGGTTAGGGAGTTGGCACAGTGATCGGAGGGCCACCGGTTCAAGTCAGATGCCACTTCTGCCAAGTCACCACCAATCAGAAACTTGTTATTTGAAAATATTAATTTTGGTAAAACGAGATACTAGTAAATAATAGTAACAATGTAGCGTTTTGCCATGCTTCATTTCTAAAAGTTACTTTTAAAGCTACAGTAGCGTTGCTAATGATACACTACTGAAAAAAGTTATATTTGTAGCATGTCTAATTTTAGCTAGCTAGTCCTCAACACTGTTTTACGATCTACACCACTGCACCTGCATCTGGGTTCTACAGAAGCTTTGTCATGTGGAACCAGCAGGGACTTCTTGAACGTATAACGCTAACTTAAAAGCTAGATATTTTCTACACACACTCACACACACGTTTAAATACACACATGAGCTCAGTCAGCTCTTCCCCTTCTGAGACTTGGCTCCTCTCAAGGTTACTTCCAATTTATTACAGGTGAGGTTTTCTTTGCCACTCTGGCACTTGACTTGCTTGTTAAGGGCTCGAAACCAGCAATGAGTAAAGCTCATTCACCAAGCGTTCTTACGATAAAATGTGCTTTTACAACTCTAATCATTTCCCCCAAGATTAACACATTAACCAATGTTTTCTTCTTTAAGATTTGTTCAACAAGAACAGGATCTCTTACCCAAATTTTGGTGCATACAGTAGATGTTTGTGCAAAACATTAGCTACTTAGCTGCTACTTTTCTTCAGTTCTACAGCAGGATAGTATTGCGTTATTACCTGTAAACATTTTTTTAATCATTGTCGATAATTATTTTAATAACTTTACCAAACTTGTTCATTTTGAATTTCAGGGCTGCTTATTTTCCCTCTCTCTATCTCATTAGAGTCTGGTGCTCCACTGTCTTTCTAATGACATTTAGGCATTTTCTATCAACTTCACATTCCAATTTATGTGTGTATTTGCCCGGCAGTCTCATGCCATTTTATTGGGATTTGCAGGTCACTTACCTGTGTTAATTAAGAACAACTGGTTTATGGGGAACGAAGGATTTCACCATTATAAGAAAGCACTTGTCAAAAGTTCTGCAGATGAAGGAGTATGAATCTGACAGAACTTTATTTAAGATAAAAAACTTGAGTAAGTGATTATTTGTCATTGTGAACACACCACAGCACAGCAAACAGTGCACCACAATGTGCCCATCCGTGAAGGAGCAGTGGGCAGCTAACAAGTGCAGCGCCTAGGAAGCAGTGCTTGAGGACGTTACCTTGCTCATGAGTACCTCAGTGGTACCTTTACCAGTCCGGCAACCTTCCAATCACGGGGCGAACGCCCTAACCGTTATGCTATCAACTGCCCCAAGATATTGATGAATAAGTCCAGTGATTTTTGTAAAAGCTCCACATAAATGTGACCCTCCACGGCCAAACCAGTCACTCGTCGCAATGGAGATTTCTGAGAAAAACGAGCGTTTATGTTGCGTAGGGTAAAATTTTGGATTTTTTGTTTTTAGTGTTTTGAAACAGTGGAAGGTCTATACTGTACTGTTGTGAATAAATTTCGCTGAAAAACTTACCCTTTCCATCCTAAAAACGTGACTTTCTTGAGGTGAGGAATTCAATTCCAGCAGAATGTTAAAAGTTTCTGTTTTGACCGCTCTACTTCAATATTTACGGTAAATCCACTGGTTGACTAGCGTGAAGATATTTTTCTGGAATCCATCTTCGTCTCCCGAGTTCAGTTAACCTAACGCAGGTAGGCTATCCGTGTGGCTGTGAATGCAGCGTAGGCTACCGTAAATGCAAACGTAGCCGCGACCGCACCAAGTGTCTGTGAGTGCTACGTCGATAGTCAACTTCAAAGGTAGATTTCTCCGTTTCTCACTTGGCGTGACAGGAAAAACCCGACTCCTTTGAATGTTGATATCTCAGTCATATGTCGTCCGATTCATTCGATATAGGTATTGTTTTGAAGGTTGATTTATGCTCTTTCATGAAAACATAATAGCTCAATATTAAAAAAATTTGCGACAAGTGACTGGTTTTGCTGTGCAGAGTCACAAATGAGGTTGAATTGAACTGAATATATTGTCATGTACTGCAGTGGTGTTCAGTTCCGGTCTTGGAGGGATGGTGTCCTGGAGGATTTCCATCATACCTGGTGAGTCAGTTCTGGTGAGTGTCTACCTGAGACAAGGTGTCAATGTTCTGAACTCAAATATGATGGAAAACCTCCAAGATACCGACCCTCCAGGACCAGAAATGGACACCCCTGACTTACTGCATTTATCCATCTTATCCAGAGCATCTTCCATTAGCGTAACAGTCAGAGAGTTTGCCGAATGATCGGAAGCCCAGACTAGCAAAGGTACCACTGGGGTTCTCATGAGCAAGGTACCGTCCCCAAGCACTGCTTCCCAGGGTGCTGCCAAAAAAGCTGCCCACTTCATGGATGAGTCAAATGCAGAGTTCATTTGGTTGTGGTACACTGTTTTGTGTGCTGTGGTGTTGTTCTCAATGAGAAAACATCACAGATTCACTTAAATGTTCTAATTACAGGGACACTCTCCCTCAAGCAACTTGGGGTTACAGGCCGAGCTCAGGGGTCTGGTGGTGGAAGTGTTGGCTGTTGGATAAAGCTAAACTCGAACACACAACTTCTGGGTCTGTTGGCGATTATCTTAGAACTAGGTCCTCACAACATATATAAATACTAAATAAAGTCATAGTGAGGGGTCCTTGGGGACATAGCCCATGAGTACCTCAGTGGTACCTTTACCAGACCGGGATTGGAACCTGCGACCTTATGATCATGGGACGAACTCCCTAACCGACATGGTAACAACTGCTGTCTTTTGATATGTGGCAGTTTAACTTGTTATTTTTAGCTGACATGAATAAAACCCTCATTTTTATGCTGTTTGCTCACAGTTTTGATAATATTTGTTTGGGGTCCCGAGGAGACGAACACATTTATTCATGCTATCCAGCTAAACAGCTGTCAGGACCAGGCAGCAACGCACTGGCCACAAGGAAAATGTGCAGTTTCCAGTTGTTTTGCGTTTATGATGCTGAAGGGCCCTGCAAATGAAAGCATTTTTTTTCAAATGAAGTTCCCATAACTGACACCCAGTAATGAGCGTCCGGGGAGCTGGCTTAAGAATCTCATCAAGTGAATGTTTAATACGTTGAGGAACCGACTTAAACGTTCAAAGAGCAAATGTGATGATTTTTCTTGTCTATATTAGGGCATCTGGCCCGTCAGTATCACCGCTCCGCTAGTGTGCGACTCCCATATCATTTTTGTTATTGTGGAAGACAGTCCCGTCTATTTTGACTTTTTAAAATGCGCTGACATGTTGCCAAGAGAGTGTGAGATGGAGGGAGTAAGACACCAGAAAGTCAAAGTTCATCGGCAATCTCGCTGTCAAAAAGGTGTCGCATTACGCCTCACTAAATTAGATTCAAGATCTCACACAAAAGCGAGTGGAACGACGCCTCTGAATAAAACATTTCCCTCTTTTCCACGGCTTTTTCAACCCTCCAGAAATTGTAGGAAAGAGGCTGAATTTTCGGGGGAGAAGCAGATAGAGAGAGAGAGGGTGTTGGGGGGGAGACGAAGACGGAAAGCGGGGAATAATGCGTTATGGATCGGAGCTGTCATCTCCTATTTCTGAGAAGGTGAACCCATTTGCATGGCAGTAGATAGAGGAGAGACAGGATTTGGGGGCTGAGAGAGAGAGAGAGAGAGAGAGAGAGAGAAAGAAAGACAGAAAGAGAGAGAGAGACATGCACGGCATCCTAATAGACACCTGGAGGATCTGAACTCGGAGCTGGAACGAAAATGTGTGCCACGTAAAGTTCAGAGTGTAACTTTCTTGAATCTTTTCACTTGCTGCATGACAAACGGTAAAAATCTTGCGTTACAGCTAAAGATAAACCTTCAGTTTTAGTTTGAGTTTTGAAACAAAATAACACAACGGGGTTCAATCCGTCTGAAAGCTACTCTACCCAGCCAAATAAAGAGTGGCACATTTCAATATTTTATTGGAACTCCTTTAGCATCGAATATGGCATTTATTTGAAAAGGTATCATTGCAAAAAGCCTATGCAATGTTATTACATTTACACTACTGTGCAAAAGTCTTGAGCCACTGACTGTATTGCAACGTCTGCAAACACACAGAACATTTCAAAACAATTAGAAATTATTTTTGTCATTGTGAACACACCACAGCACACATTGCACCACAGCAAAATGTGATCTCTGCATTTGACCCGTCCATAAAGGAGCAGTGGTGGACAGATTTTCTGGCCAGTGCCCGGGGAGGAGTGTTTGGGGATGGTACCTGGCTCATGAGTACCTTTTCTGGTCTGGGATTCGAACCGACGACCTTTTTAGATCACAGAGCCAACTCCCTAACCGTTACGCTACCAACTCATTCATTCGTTCATTATCCGAACCACTTATTTCCAACCGGGGGCGGGGGCGACCGGAGCATATCCCAACCCTGGGAACAACCCTGGGTAGGCACCAACACACCACAGGGCACACACACACTCACACAATCACTCTCTCAGTCACACCTTACGGGGCCAGTTTAGACTCGTCAATTAACTTAGACTGCATACTTTTCTCCTTGAACACAGAGAGAGTATGTAAAACCTACACAGAAAAGCCCCACGGCCAACCCGGGGATCGAACCCAGGGCCTTCTTGCTGTGAGGCGGCAGCGCTAACCACTACGCCAGTTTTTCATCATACTTTTCTTTAACAAAATTAGCACTGTGACTAGAAAGGAGGTCCATCCTGCTGTTTCGTCCCAGTTCTTGTCACACTGTGTGTGTGAAAACGCTCAATTACTATCCGGACGAAACTAATTACACTGGTTTACTTGTTATCTGGTCCCTGTACTTAAACAAAATTTATAATCACACTGACACACCTAACCCAGACCGGCAAACATTGCTTAATGAATATTCAACAGTAATATGCTGGTCATGTCTAATGGTTTTCAAGAAGGTAATCTTGGTGGTTTTCCAATGCTTTTGAAGATCTTCAAAAGCCCCACTTAAAGGCAGCGCGAGACTGTAAATACGTCAGCACATTAGCTGGGAAGTGTGTTTTGCAGCAAGGCTGTGCTGATGCTAGTGGTGCGACGCTAGCCGCGGTCTGTCAGCGCGGTGTAATATGACGGGAGGCTGAGCTCCATTGTTTGACTTGCTGGGTGTGTGATACGCTGCTGTTCCGCTTCCTTTGATCGTTAAAGCAAACCGTGTCACCGCCCGTGGTGTCATGAATTATAACGCCGCAGCACCAAACTTTGATCTCGACAAATATTTTCCCCCCTCTTCTCGGCTGCTTGCTAGGTGCACTGTTACATACCCTAACAAGGCTGTAATGTTGTGAAACGATGAATAATTTACCTTAAAAGTAGCGGCGCCCAGTAGTTTCCTCTTACATTTATGCACTGTTTTCATTTCTTCATCTTTTTGACTTCCACTCTCAAACCCACCCTCCACCACCACCACCACCAACTCCAACTCTAACTCCAACTCTAACTCCAACTCCAACTTACCACTCTGAGAAATAAAAGAAAAACAACACGGAGAAGTGATATTTTAAGTACCGGGTGGATTGCTTAATATTTGGTACCGCATTATAAAGGGTTATTGGCTTGGAATTCAATATAATTTCGTTACGCGGTGCTTCTCAAGTTCCCCAGAACACTTTGTTCTTAGAAGTATTACACGCACTCGAGCTATTTGCAGCTAATTCATTTTAAAAGTATGTAATGCATAGGTAGCTGGGGGAAGGAGAGATGGAGGGAGTCTTCCAATGTAAAGGGAGAGTTTACGGAGAGTGAGTTATGGCCTCAACTTTTCTATATTCTCACACCATGCTGTGAAGATGCAGTGCTTGCTGTTTTGCAGATATTTCACAAGCTAAAATGCTTTGTATTGTATATTTTGCGTTGAATATTGCATGTTGTCCAAATCAATAACTTACAATAGAAAAGAAGAAAATAACTGAATGGGATGAAATACATACACAACTGGACATATACATCTGTTTGTTCTCTGACAGAATACTGTAAAATTGTCAAGGGTCACATGCTGTTCTCATTGCTCCCTTCAGGTAGACATTCCTAAAGCATCAGACCTGAAGGCTGAAAAAACATTTTTTCCTTTTCGCTTTCATTTCTAACCTTGAGATTTGGATGCACTTGCTAGTTTGTGTTCTGCATAACATTCCTCTGCAAATACACGTGTACTATCTTGTGAAAAACATTCAAGTGCGGTCAAGTGTATTTTTGAAAAGTATACTTAACACAAAAAGTTTATTTTCCAGCAAAGTGTGTTAAGTGTATTATTTTGGAATGCTTTATTACAGCTTAAATACAATTAAACCACATTGAAGAACTAATTTAGTACATTTAGTACATACAAATGCTTTAAGTGCTACTTATTTAACTTAATTAATTACATATAGAGTTGCAACAAGAAGTAGACCTGAAAACTATAAATCTAACACAAGAACACACCACGCTGCCTTGAAACGATTCATTTTGATGTGACATATAACATATAAAATAACACAAGCACACCTGCTTACTTCACTGTTCATTCTAACCTCTAACCTTTATTCTAAAACCTCCCCAAACACACACTCACACACACCCACACACTCCTCACATTATCACTTGCAAGCCGCAGCAGCCACAGACTGCAAAACCATATGCATATACTGTAGGAGGGTCGGGTACAAACTTCTGAGCACGAACTCACATCTATATGGTGTAAATGGTGCGTGTACTCAGTTTTATACACACACACACACACACAGATGCAGTCACGTCCACTTAAGGTTCATTACATGAACACGTGGAAGTTTTTTATTGTGTTTAGAGAGCGAGCGAGCGGCGGGGGCCCGGAGCACTTCCTCCCCACTCGCCGACGTTCATCTCCACACCGACGCTGATATGACAGCTGGAGAAAATTAAAGACGTTAGCCGGGATCCGCTAAGTGTATCCACAGGTCTGAATTATGCATTGTGTTGAGCTGGTTGCTGTGTTTAAGTGATAAACAACCACAGACAAACGCTCTCTAATGTAGCATTAGGGGAATTATTGCTTCTACATTAGTCTAGCTGTCAGTGCACAAAACGCGGCGAGATGCAGAGGGTCGGGCGGTTCTCATTGTCTTTTCTGGCCCCCAAATTAGGACCATCGTTTGGTCTGATTTGAGGCCAGTCTTGGGCAAATTACTTCCAAAATGTAATACATTGTAGATTACTAGTTACTGTAATTAGTTCCATTACAACATTACTGTCGCTGAATTGTAATGCGGGCGGCACAGTAATGCAGTGGTTAGCTCTGCCGCCTCACAGCGAGAAGGTCCTGGATTCAAGCCCCAGGTCGGCCGTAGGGCCTTTCTGTGTGGAGTTTGTATGCTCTCCCCGTGTTCGCGTGGGTTTCCTCCTGGTACATAAGTGGGGTTTAAGAACTAATGTCTATTTATGGTTGAGGATCATGGGGCGTAATGATTAGGGAGTTTGCCCTGTCGCTGTTCGAATCCTGGACCGGTAAAGGTACCACTGAGGTACTCATGAGCAAGGTACCGTTCCCAAGCACTGCTCCCCGGATGCTGCCGATGTCCACTGCCCCACTGCTACTTCACGGATGGTCATAATGCACAAGTCACATTTGGTTCATGCTGTGCTGTGCTGTGGTGTGTTTACAATGACAAATAGTCTCTCACTTTCATATATTATTTGTAGCTCTTACTGTCATCCGGGTCTCAGCTGGGCTCCTCCATCGGCCCTGATCCGGGCCCCCAATCTTACCCTGATCCGTCCCCGAACTGTGTATAATCCAGTTCTTCATCTGGCTCCAACTCAGCCCGGACTGTCCTCCTTGTGGACAGATGCAGGGCTAGATGTGACTACTGTAACTCGAATGATTTGCTGAGACCCTCCGCTGCCAAGGTTATAAACGAGAAGCTGCATCGGGGCACGGCAATAAAAAATGTGTATCGATATTAATGGAACTGACGAAGCAAGTCTGTTTTGACAGGGCAAAAATTCGAAATGGAGCGTAATGGGTTTGCTGCCGCCATTTCCAGATCCCGCATCCATATCGATGAAGTGTGTATCTTTTTTATATATATATTTACTTTTTATTGTGTGGTCTTCTCATTAAATTGCCAACACAGAACTTTTAGTTGCGGGGTAAGTGGCCTTGACTTTATTATTGATCCGAAGCATCAGCGCTAACTGCCTGAGACGGAATAGACCAGTTTTGACTTTATATCTCGGAGGCAGATGCATGTAGATGCACACACACACACACCACAAGAAAACACACACAGTCCCAACCTGAAGCAAGAGTTTTGAGTGTTGCAGGGTCAGCGGAGTGAAGACTAGTCAAAAGTGAGGACGGCAGAGATAAATCACCGCCGCCAGATTAGAACCAATAAAACCATGAGTGAGTTGTTGTTGTTTTGTGTGTGTGTGTGTGTGTGTGTGTGTTGCAGCGGGAGACAGGGACAGAGATAACAAATAGGAGCAGGGAGAAGAGAGAGAGACTAGAAAACAAATGGAGGTCTACAATTTACTTCCCCAGTATGAAGACTAATGATTTGTTTTGTGAGCGATGTTGGAGTTTGAAGCTCGTACTGGGGGTCGCGTCCTCAAACTGAGGCTGAGCTACTTACACGGAGCAAAGCGAGAAGCAGGAAATGTTTTTTCATCCCTTTTCAAGCCGAAGGAATAATGACTAAGACGCAGGCACCTTCATTTACATTTATGTCACTTATTCAAAGCAACTTCCAGTGTTTAAAGTGTTGTGCACATATCTCAGTTATAATAACTAGCAGAGATGGGACGTAATAAAGTACAAATACTTGGTTACTGTACTAAGGTAGAATTTTTGGGTGTCTGTACTGTGACAGTGTATTTTTGTGCCAACGTTTAACTTTTACTATGTACATTTTTAACATGAATATCTGTACGTTCTACACCTTACATTTTCAAATCACGCTCAAAGTCAACGTAAACTTTACTGTCATCTCTGCTATATACTGAACAGGCTTACAGAAAGAGGAGACGATGTGGCTCCAGTTTTAACAGAGCAAACAATGAGGAATAAAGAACAAATAAGGCACATAGAATAAGCAATGTACACTACCAGTCAAAAGTTTGGACACACCTTCCTATTCCATGTCTTTTCTTTATTTTCATTACTATTTACATTGTAGATTCTCACTAAAGGCATCAAAACTATGAATGAACTGTGTAAAGGCTTTATGACCCAGAAGGAGAGTGATGGAGATGCTGCACCAGATGGCCTGACCTCCACAGTCACCTGACCAAACCCAGTCGAGATGGTTTGGGATGAGATGGACCGCAGAGTGAAGGCAAAAGGGCCAACAAGTGCCCAGCATCTGTGGGAACTCCTTCAAGACTGTTGGAAAACCATTTCAGGTGACTACCTCATGAAGCTCATCGAGAGAATGCCAAGAGTGTGCAAAGCAGTGATCAAAGCAAAGGGTGGTTATTTTCAAGAATCTAAGATATAAAACATGTTTTGGGTTATTTCACACTTTTTGTTTACTACATAATTCCATATGTGTTCATTCATAGTGCCTTCAGTGAGAATCTACAATGTAAATAGTCATGATAATAAAGAATAAAACATTGAATGGGAAGGTGTGTCCAAACTTTTGACTGGTAATGTATACGCAGAATATAAAATGTACACTTTAAACTAGAAGTAGAAAGAGAGACACCTGGAATGCGATACTCTGCAAGCCTGGTCAGATGAAAAGCTTTAATGAGCTTAATTACAGTAAGTACCATGTTGTAACGATGGAAAAAGTTATTAGCTAGTGACCCGTTACTGAAAAAAATAATGCTCTTACTAACATGATTTATTTTTAATGGCATTATTCCCATCAATGATTTCAAACTGCGCTGGTTGCTGGGTGCCAGGTGCTGTTCTGGTGCCAGTTGCTAATTTGGAACCATGTTTTTCCACCAAAGATAACGAAGCCTCAACCTGAGCTCAAACCATGAGTGTAGAAGTGCATGTGGACAGTGGTGATGTGTCGACACCAATATCTAGCAATTGCTGAACTTTTCCCCACCAATCATTTTGATCAAACGGAAACGTGACGCCCATGTCTAAAATAACGTGTCTAGGTATACACAGGGTTAAATCACTCTCTACTCAAGACCCACCTCCCAAACACACCCACATCACAGTAGTTTTGAATGTGAGTTTTGGCCCTAACAGAACACACAGACCCCAGAATCACCACAGCTGGGGGGTCAAGGGTCTTGTTCATGGGACCAAGCGCCACTTGCCCACCAACTCAGCTGTTCCACCGTTTACATTGTCACTGAGTTACGTGAACGCACATTCCATGTCTAATTAATAACTGCGCAAGCTGTCGCCCTGGCCCGTCTCCATGGCAACGGGCACAGGAAGTCGCGTGACGCAGATCTTCGGAAACTGGCATTCCAAAAATATCAGCCGCAACGGACCTTCACTCGCAGTCAAAAGCTCCCAGCTGTTTTATCAGCGAGGGCATGAGGCGGGTCTTTAGTGCGGTCAAAACTATTCCAGTCCCCTAGCAACCGCCTCCGGTACTTAGAGGCCTGAACTGAAATCAGCGCCCCTCGTAACCTCACAAAAACGTCTGGGAAAGTACAGGATTAACACGGCTGGTAATAATAATAATAATAATAATAATAATAATAATAATAATCTTTATTTATATTGCATCTTTTCATATATATCATATGTATTTCATATGACCTTTACAACTAGTAGTTAGAGAATTAGCAACTTGAATAAATATGTGTAAGATGATAAAAATAAAATGAAAAAAATAAAAATGAAATTTTAATTCATGGTTGATTCTGTGTTCTGTACAGGTCAAAAATATAATTATAACTGCTGCACATCCTTGCCCTCTCTTTTGGATATTTGTACAGATATATTCATATTCTTCTATTTAAATTAGTATCTTGCATATAAAAACACATATTTAAAATCTTAATGTCTTGCCAATTGGCACATTCTTGGCAACTTCATTCTGATTCTTCTTTTGATTCTAAATGCTTAATTAAATTGAATTAAACACATAATTACATGGGGCGGCATGGTGGCGCAGTGGTTAGCGCTGCCGCCTCACAGGTGTGAATATGTGTGTGATTGTGTGAGTGTGTGTGCCCTGTGGTGTGTTGGCACCTGCCTAGGATTGGTCCCCACCTTGCGCCCCTTGTAAGTTCCCGGGATAGGCACCGGTCCCCCTGCTACCCAAATTGGGTCTCAGCAGTTCAGACTGAATGACTGAATGAACACAATTAAATGTTACAAAGTTACAACTTAAAGCTAAAATTTACAAGTATTATTAATCATTTTAAAGGGATACAGTAAGTCCATGTATCATTCATTCATTAATTCATTCATTATCCGAACCTTTTAATCCCAACTGGGGTCCCAGGCTGACCAGAGCCTCTCCCGGGAAGTTACGGGCGCAAGACGGGGACCAACCCTGGCCAAGCGCCAACACACCACAGGTATCAGTCATTTGTTTTTTCATATTTAAACCAAAAACCAAAACCTAAAAACATGTCGGGTTATTAGTATTTTTTCCAATACTAAAATGTAAACGCAAATAATGACTCATTTACTGGAAATCGAAAAAGCAGAAAATGCAAGTGGTGTGACCCGGGCACTACCCTCACACAGTTCCATTTGATAGTTCAGTTGTATTTTTATATTCTACGTGAATTCTTTGTACTGTATAGAAACTGGAGTCACGTCTTCTCTCTCGTCTCTCTTTATACTTGTGTTACGATGACAATAAAGTTAACTTTGACTTTAACCTTGACTGACTTGGACACACAACACATAACATTTTCTCACTTCTTTTACAGTCTTCTTCCTGTAACGATCATTTCTGGGTAACACCACGTTTTGTCCATCGTGTAAATGTAAGTTCTTTGCAGTATTTTTAATGTGAAAAACAGAAATACAAATGAAATACAGATTGCCGAAGATTATGGGAGGAAATGGGAGGCTGTAGACGGTGAAGCAGGGCAAGCGAGGGATGAGAGGGAGGAAAATAAAATCTCTTTTTAGCTCCTTCAATGGGAAATAGACCATCTACACTCACGCCGAGGGCCATTGAAACCAACGCTGCCACTTGTATGCTTCTTCTTGGCTCAAGTAGTTTGGGGGTGTGTTCTGCAGCAGCAATGAATGGATATTTTTTGAAGGGGGCAGAGTAGTGTAACCTGTATGTGTGTGTGCGAGAGTGTGTGTGTGTGTGTGTGTGTCTGTGTGTGTGTGAGAGAGAGATGGGAAACAGCGAGAGACGATCAGAATAAGTATTGATCCAAGACAAATGCATCTTTACTCAAGGTCGCCCTGTTCTATCAGTAGCAGCAAGGAAGACACACACACACACACACACAAATCTTATCTAGGCTCAAGCAAATGGATGCTCAATGTTCTGAGGCTGCTTGAAGGACTCTGTTCTCAGTCTGCCTGTATATATATATACATACACGCGCACGATGCAGGAAGACACGATATGGGAATTGTAGACCGATGCCGATATTCAATTTTTTCTTGCCTTTATCTGCCGTTGTCAGTGCTGATAAATAAGTCGAGCGCAGAGTTGAGCGTATGAAGACAAGAATATTTTGCTCGAGTCCCACTATCATACTGTTTATAGGCAATTCAAGCACAAAAATATTATTATTTATCATTTTACTGCCATCAGCACTTACTCAACCTGCTGCTGTTTATTACTCTTCATGTTTTATTTTTTGGATGGATGGATGGATGCATGGACAGATGAATGTGAATGGATGGATGGATGGACAGACAGATGGACAGATGGACAGATGGATGGATGGATGGATGGATGGACAGATGAATGTGGATGGATGGAGGGATGGATGGATGGACAGATGAATGTCGATGGATGGATGGATGGATGAATGTGAATGGATGGATGGATGGATGGACAGATGGATGGATGGACAGATGAATGTGGATGGATGGATGGATGTACAGATGGATGGATGGATGGATGGATGGATGCACAGATGAATGTGGATGGATGGATGGACAGATGAATGTGGATGGATGGATGGACAGATGAATGTGGATGGATGGATGGATGGACAGATGAATGTGAATGTATGGATGGACAGATGAGTGGATGGATGGATGGATGGGCAGATGAATGTGAATGGAAGGATGGATAGATGGATGGATGGATGAGCAGATGAATGTAAATGGATGGATGGATGGATGGATGGACAGATGGATGGACAGATGGATGGACAGATGAATGTGGATGGATGGATGGATGGATGGACAGATGGATGGACAGATGGATGGATGAATGGATGGATGAGCAGATGAATGTGAATGGATGGATGGATGGATGGATGGATGAACAGATGGATGGACAGATGAAAGTGGATGGATGGATGGATGGATGTTTCTGGGCAAATTTAGCACAAAAATATTATTATTTATATTTTTACTGCCATCAACAATTTCCCAAAATGCTGCTGTTTTTTACTGTTTTATTTTTACATAATTCCATCCACATTATACCACTGAGACATGTGATATTAGAGGTGACCAATAAGGAGGGGGAGAGGAGGAGGAGGAGGAGTTTGGGTGATTGACAGGTGAAATTGATGTAATGGAAGTGAGTTGAGTCTGGCCAAATAGGCTGGCGCTTGTATTGTAATGGCTCGGTCAGAAAGGACAAAGACGCCGCCTGGGTCAGACGTCTCAACAAACACACACACACACACATACATAAAAATGTCCCCACAAAGCCATAAAAATGCCCAAATGTTTCAGGGGACAGCCAGGTCCTCACAACCCCCTAAATACACGAATACACACACACACAGAAGCAGGTGCACAACAGGACATGACAGGGCAGGTGACATGAAGGGACATTTAGCCTGGCGCCATAGCAACCGGGGTCAGAGGTGAGGAGACTAAGGGGGAAGGGGATGATGAGCTATGAGAGCGAGAGGAAGAGAGTGTATTCTGATGGTCGGTCATGAATATTATTCTCTATAGAAAGCTTGTAAGAATGTTCTATTCAGCACTTGTGTGCATAAAATAATGAAACAATAAAAAAGTCATCCAGTGCTTTTTCTAAAGCTGCACTCAAAGCTCTAAACAATAAAGTGAAATACTGAAAATGTGTGTAAAACAATTCACTGCGCTGCCAAATTACACAGAGGACCTGTAATCGCTAATCATACACAGTACGGCAGATAGATAGATAGATAGATAGATAGATAGATAGATAGATAGATAGATAGATAGATAGATGAACAGACAAACAGGCAGAATGATGGATAAGTGGATGGATGGATGGATGGATGGATGGACAGAGAGATAGACAGATATCTGGTAAGATATACAGATACATAGGCAGATAGATGGATGGAGAGATGGATGGATGGGTGAATGGACAGATGGACAGATAGACCGATATCCAGAAAGATGGATGGATAGACAAATAGATTGATGTATGGATGGAGGGACAGATGGATAGATGGACAGACAGACAGACAGACAGACAGACAGATAGATAGATAGATAGATAGATAGATAGATAGATAGATAGATAGATAGATAGATAAAGGTGAAATATATCTACTTTCAGCGGTGCACTCTGGAGAAACGGAGTGGAAATAGGGCTGCAAAATCTCATCTTATGTTTTTGAAAATCCGGGAGCAAATGTCTGATCCCAAGCTCAGGTTAATACAGGCCTATAAAGACAGACGTGAGAGAGAGCGATGGGCGATGAGTCTCCTCTTTTCCATTCTTTCTTCCTCCAGACTGGATTGGTGAGCCTGGTGAGGCAGCACCGGGCCTCCCTCTCTCTCTGTATTGCTCTCTCTCACTACCTCTCAATCTCTCCCTCACTCCCCAAAGGTTCTCTGTTGGTTAGCAACCCACGCATCTGATATCTGTTTAAAAAACATCAAAGTACATTATTTAACAAGCATGTTCACAGAGCAGAGAGATGGAGAGAGATGGAGGGAGACGTGCACGCTCCGAAAATCCCACACAACCTCTTTTGAAGGAAGAGAAGCGAATAAATCTTGCAAAGAGGAGAAACTTTTTTTTTTCAACTTAATCTGTAGTTGGTCTCTTAGATCCAGTGAGAAATAGGTTTCTGCAGCACACTGCCACTCAGGCTGCTAATAACGTCCTAAGCTCTCAGTAAAGGTCTGAATGCACTAAGTGGATGTGACGTGCCAGTCTGCTGTAAAAGTTGGCAAGCTGCGATGACATCACTCTAAAAAGCAAAAAAGACTATGAGAGATTAAGGACAGGAGACATTAAGACCAGTTTATACTATTACTATTAATTTGTGTATAGAGTGGCTAATGTTCACACTTTACGTTATAAAAAACATGCAGTAAAAGTTAGTCACCCATTAAAATGCAACTTAAACTATCTGATATTAACAGTATGTAAAAATTAAAAAGTATTTTGTTAGTATAGGAGTTAAAGGCCCAGTAAGGTGAAAACCATCCCTGGTTTGGTAACATGTGAAATGTGTCAGAAACGTCTGTCTGAAAAGATGTGCAAAACCCCTGATTCAGTTTAACGACGTTGTGGAGTTTATACATGTTATGTGTGTGAAGTTGATAAATATGGGTAGTGGTGGTCTAGTGGGTATCATATTCGTTATGATCCTACCTCAAATCCTACCTCCAGCACTGTCATGATTGGGTCCCTGAGCGAGACCCTCAACCCCAAGTTATTCTCAGGGAAACATTCGTGAAATTAGGACATGGAAGTCACTGTGGATGTGAGCGTCTTTTAAATGCTGTAAATGTAAAATCAATGCTATACTATATGTCAGGGATTTTCAACTGGTGGTCCACGGCTCCCTGGTCGTCTGCAGCTGCATTGCAGGTGGTCCGTGACATGCAATCCGGCTACTGAATCCACTACTGAAATCACTTTTTTAATTATTCGCACACACGGGCACACAGTCAGACCAGACTATTGCTTAATCTGAATTGTTGAACAGTTGAACAGCCCTGGTATATATTGTGATACAGTGATGACTATACAAAAAGAATTTATGGGTTGGAGGCAATCTGAGATTTATCTATTGTATTTCTATCTATCTATCTATCTATCTATCTATCTATCTGTCTGTCTGTCTGTCTGTCTATCTATCTATCTATCTATCTATCTATCTGTCCGTCCGTCCGTCTGTCTGTCTACCTATCAAGAATAGAGAATATTAAGATTACAATAAAATTGATTTTTAAACAAATTAGCCATTAAAAATGAAGATTAGACAGGTTCCAGCTGTTATTTGCCTTTGGTTAGTGAGGTTAAGCTTAAAGTGAAGTGTAGCTGTATTATTATTAGTAATCATTGATCTAGTAATCATTGGAAGACCTAACAAAGATTGCAAGATGTGATGAGTGTGTGTATGCGTTTGTGTGTGTGTGTGTGTACATATGCATGCTTGTTATCATTTCATCCATATACATGATCTAATTCCCCAGATGTGGTTAGAGTTGTTAATCCCAACAGTGACCCCTTCTCACTCCAGCCAATGAGGCATGTCGTACTGCATCATTATATCAGTAGACAATTAGCCATGTTGTACTCTAAGGCCCCCTTCAGAGCTCATTACACAAACCCACAGATCACACGTAAACATCAGCGAGCTTCGACACAGCAGCCTCTGAAATATGCCATGTTTTCGTCAAATGAATTAATCTTTTTAGCCTTGTCGGCATTGGACTGCAAGTGAAAAACAAGACAAATGTACACAGTCACACCAGCACAAGCTCCACACAGACACCATGAAAATGCAACAACACGCACACATTGACTTTTATGGCATCTTACATTTCCTAATTACAGGGGCAGTCTTTCTGGAGCAAATTGGGGTTAAGGGTCTTGGTCAGGGGCTCAACGGTGTGTAGTGCTGGATGCAGAATAAAGCCAGACTCGAACCCACAACCTCTTGGTGCTTAACCAAGTTGATGCATTTACTTAAGATGTGTTTTGAAGGTGTTTAAGATGTTTATGTTGATTATAGTTGACCTAGCTGTTAAACCATGAGCTGTTAAATTAATGTTGAGTTCAGGTCACAAATGGGCTAAACACAAGAAAGGTAATAGTACAGTTCTCCTTAAACGACATGCCCCCTTTTGGCCAAAATAGGGAATGAACCCCTTAATGGAGATGCCTCCTTGTGACCAAAATAGGCAATGACACTCTTAATGGTGGTGCCCTCTAGTGGCCAAAATAGGCAATGACACTCTTAATGGTGGTGCCCTCTAGTGACCAAAATAGGCAATGACACTCTTAATGGTGGTGCCCTCTAGTGACCAAAATAGGCAATGACACTCTTAATGGTGGTGCCCTCTAGTGACCAAAATAGGCAATGACACTCTTAATGGTGGTGCCCTCTAGTGACCAAAATAGGCAATGACACTCTTAATGGTGGTGCCCTCTAGTGACCAAAATAGGCAATGACACTCTTAATGGTGGTGCCCTCTAGTGACCAAAATAGGCAATGACACTCTTAATGGTGGTGCCCTCTAGTGACCAAAATAGGCAATGACACTCTTAATGGTGGTGCCCTCTAGTGACCAAAATAGGCAATGACACTCTTAATGGTGGTGCCCTCTAGTGACCAAAATAGGCAATGACACTCTTAATGGTGGTGCCCTCTAGTGACCAAAATAGGCAATGACACTCTTAATGGTGGTGCCCTCTAGTGACCAAAATAGGCAATGACACTCTTAATGGTGGTGCCCTCTAGTGACCAAAATAGACAATGACACTCTTAATGGTGGTGCCCTCTAGTGACCAAATGGTGGTGCCCTCTAGTGACTTTCATGGCATTTATATGCCATGAAAGGTGTCTCTATGACGACAAAACTGCAGTACTGGTTAAAGAAAGAAAATGTGGGAAGCGGAAGAAGTTGGACCTCTGATGAAGGCCCTAACCCCCAATTTGCTCCAGGATGAACTGAGCCTCTCTGGTTTTGAAGTCTCACAAAATTCTTACAGACCTTAAGGCCTTGCTCAGGAGCCTGATTGTGGGGTTTTCCACAGGAGTTTTAGTCAGTCAGAGGGACAGTTTCAGTATCAGTAACTCTTGTCCATCATCAAAGCAACAACATCCAGCAAATAACCAACACGATCCAGCTTAAAATCTTATTTCTTTTCAGCAGTGCCGTATTTCTGTGACTGAAGTGAGAAAAACTAGCCTGCTAACAGCACCACAATACTCTTTCCAACTTTTATGTTTTCTCCCTTTGTGTTGTTGATTTTGAGACTTCTAGAAGTGACAGAGCTGGAGTCTATAAGCAGTTACACTGATAATTAGGTAAAGAAGAAAGGTGCACACAGAGAGGAAAGGGAAGAAAGTGAGACCCCGTCCATTGCTTTATTCTTTTTTTACTGTTCCAGGTGTAATTAAACTCTCAAAGGCCCACAACTCGGTCCCGTGTCACCTACAGGTGTGTGTGTGTGTGCGTGTGTGTGTGTGCCCCCTGGCCAAAAAACAATCTAACTTCTTACATCCTCCAATCTCCCCCTCCAAAGACAAGTCACCTCTATATAATGAGTCAAGCCCCTTACACAGGAGTAATTAGTCTCAACAAGCTCCGAAAGAGAGTGTGAACAAAAAGGGGAGGGGAAGAAAGAGAGAGAGAGAGACAGAGAGAGAGAGGGAGAAGAGAGGAAGACGGCAAGACAAAAGAGGCATGCACAATCAGGGAAAAATGTTAAGACATTTCACGTTAAAAAAATCAATTACATTTAAGCCTTATCTGGGCTTCAGACGCCATGTGGTGTTCATTAAAAAATAAGGGAAAAAACACTGCCAAACTGAGTTTATAGATATATTTTAATTTATTCCCTGGTAATGATGTGAAGAGGAAAACGGTTTACCGGTTCTCTCAGCCACCCACAGGTCTTCCTCACATCTGTTTCTACAGTGAAGAACCCAACCTGGCATAGAGGACAAAGCAGAAATTATGCCGAGATTTAGATGACAATGGGGAAAAAATGGGGAGGGGGAAGGCTGCAAGATGTTCTGTGGAGAATAGTGTGACCCCACTTAGCTTAGCTCAGCACACACACACACGCACACACACACACAGCATGTGGTGCATCTCAAAGACTCAGTGGAAAATACACAGTGGCATGCTAATGAGATAAGTATAAAAGATAAGAGCCGGGCTTACTCATAGCTTCCTCCTCCCTCGGGGAGCAATAGTAATAGTAGAAAGAGAGAGAGAGAGAGAGGAGGAGGAGGAGGAGAAGGAGGAGGAGGAAGAGGAGGAGAGATGTTGTCAGACTGACCCCACTTAGCTCACCAGCTGAAAGCGGTCCTCTGTGAGACAGGGACCTAACCCCTAACAGTGCACTGCACATCCAAAATCATTCTCCACACACACACACACACACACACACACACACACACACACACACACACACAGTCTATGTATTACTATCATAGACTCCCATAATGACTAAAGTACATAATTTTACACCTTCACCTAATCCTAACCCTAACCTTAACCTCAGTAACCAAAAGCACATCTTTTACCTCTTTTAGTTTCAACAATAAAACAAGCACATTTTCTATAAAGTCATTTTTCCTCATGGGGACCTCTCAAATGTCCCCACAAAGTCCAAAAAAACAGATAAAAGTGATTTTAGGGGACAAAAGGTCCCCACAATGCGATAAATACATGAACATACACACACACACACACACACACGCAATGGCCAAGCAGCTTTCCCTTGGCCTCCCATGTTGAGTGACTAATACCATTATTACTAACAATGTCCTTTCACTAATGGAAGCACAGACACCTTTTCATTTATCTCTCTCCCCCTCTGTATCTTTTCTTTTCTTCCCTCTTTTCCAGGGTGTGTGTGTGTGTGAGTGTGTGTGCACCCTCTGGGGGGAGGTTTGACCCCTGTGTGTGTGGATTAGCAGGGGAGTCTCTTGTCTAACATGAGGAGGATGTTTTGTTTCGCTAACGCTCATTCATCACCTCCTCTTTTTTAAGCGAATGACTCGGGGATGAGCACTTTCCTCTCCTCCCTCCTCAGCTCCCTCCTTTCAGCTGGAAACGAGGTGTGTACTGTCCAATTCATGGCTCTGACCTCCCTCGGTGACACACACACGCACACACACTAACAGTCTGCTGATGAAGCAGCGCTTCATGGTAACAGTGACTACAGAAACTTCCAGTAAACCTCAACTTAAGTTTCTTTTTCACACACACTCTCTCTCTTTCTCTTTCAGTCTTTGCCATCACTCCCTCTCTCAGTCCCTCTGTCCCTTCTTACCTCTCAATCTCTCTTTTACTATCTTTTTTTACTATCTATCTATCTATCTATCTATCTATCTGTCTATCTGTCTGTCTGTCTGTCTCCGTCTCAGTCTTTCTTTCATTTTCTCTCTTTTTCTTACTTTATTTCTCTGTGTCTCTCTGTTCTCTCTTTCTTTCTTCCTTCCTCTTCATATCTCTCACACTCACTTTCTCTTTCTCATTACTCTGTCTATCTGTCTGTCTGTCTGTCTGTCTATCTATCTATCTATCTATCTATCTATCTATCTATCTGTTCTCTCTTTGTTCCTTCCTACTCATATCTCTCTCTCACTCACTTTTCATTACTTTCTCTCTCTCTCTCTCTCTCTCTCTCTCTATTTATCTGTTCTCTTTCTTCCTTCTACTCATATCTCTCTTTCACACTCTCTCTTTGACTCTCTCATTCACTTTTCTTTACTCTCTCTGTCTCTATCTATCTATCTATCTATCTATCTATCTATCTATCTATCTATCTATCTATCTATCTATCTATCTGTCCGTTTCTACTTCTAGTTCTCTCTCTTTCTCTCTTGCTCTTTGTTCTCTCTTTATTTCTCTTGTTCTCTCTATCCCTCCATCTCTTTTGTTTCTCTCTCTCTCTCTCTCTCTCTCTCTCTTTCTCTCTCTCTCTCTTCTTTCTTCTTCATATCTTTTCCCGTCTCCTATCTATCTCTCTCTCTCTCACACACACACACACTGGAAAGAGAAGCAGCTCTTTCGCAGTTCTAAACTTGCTTTTAACGTCCAGGTTTGTCATTTGCTTTGATTGTATTTTTTTTTTTTAAAATCCTTCTTCCCGCTCCCTCTCTTCTTCTCCTCCTCCCGTCTTTCTGGAGAAGTTGAAAGCCTTGTCTCTGCTCCGAGCGGCGTTGTGTTTTCTGCTGCGTTAGTCTCGGTGTTTCCGCCCTGCCCGGGTTCGGCTGGCTTGATCGGCGAGCGTATGATCAGAAGGAGGTGTAGAGAGCGCAGGCTTATATCACTGCCGGGAAAGAAAAGAGAGGAAAAGAACAAGCCTGCACAGCTACGCAAACACTCCCAGAGACGGTCGTTTGATCACTTCCGATCGGAGGACGGGATAAAAACCCAGGAAGAGCTGTGATCACAAAGCAGATGTCTGTTTACAGAGTGGGAGAGAGAGACAGGGATTGAGTATGCCAGCGGCTTGGGGGCATTGTAGATTAACAATAATAATAATAATAATAATAACAATAATAATAATTGGTGTAAAGGCTGAGGGAGGAGGTAAAAAGTAAAAAGAAATTACTATATGAAAGACACATTTAAAAAACTATTCTTTGATGTAAAGTAATACATTTATACAAGAAAAAAGTACACATTTCTGATCTTATATTCATAAAATTACTGGAAAAACTCAGACATGATTTGACAGTGTAAAGTCATAAATTTGCAAGAGAAAAGGACACATTTCAGAGATTAAATTTACAAATTACAAGAAAAAACAAGGGCATAATCTGACAGTGTGAAGTCTTAAATTTGCACGAAAAAGTCAACATTTCTGAGATTAAATTCACATATTTTAGATTAAATTCCCAAAAATTCAGAAATGATTTTACAGCGTTGTCATACATTTGCAAGAATGCAAATGAAAAACTTCTGAGATTAAAGTATGACTTCGTAAAGTCATGGATTTTTTTATGGTTATTTATTGTAAAAAAAGGTTTTCAGACTTTACAAGATCAGAAAATATTTTTTTGTGTAAATGAACGACTTTAGTCTTTACAATTAGACCTTTTTTCTCACAAATGACTTAACAATGTCAAAAAAATAGCCAGTTCTGTGCTGATGGCACTGCTGGACATCTTCCGATTTCGAAGGGTAATAAGCTTGATGTGTCTTTCATCTGCTGCACTAAGTTTCCTTGGCCGACCACTGCGTCTACAATCCTCAACGTTGCCTGTTTCTTTGTGCTTCTTCAAAAGAGCTTGAACAGCACATCTTGAAACCTCAGTCTACTTTGAAATCTTTGTCTGGGAGAGACCTTGCTGATGCAGTAGAACTACCTTGTGTCTTGTTGCTGTGCTCCATCTTGCCATGACATGAAACTGTCTTCCGCAACCTCACCTTGGCAGCAGAGTTTGGCTGTTCCTCACCCAGTTTTAAGCCTCCTACACAGCTGTTTCTGTTTCAGTTAATGACTGTGTTTCACCCTATGTGTGACATTGATGATCATTAGCACCTGTTTGGTGTAATTGGCTGATCATACACCTGACTATAATCCTACAAAATCCCTGACTTTGTGCAAGTCTACCTATAAGAATTGCACTTTGCATTTTGTAAATTGATAAAAATAAACAATCATTATTTATATTTCTGAAAGCATTCTTTGTTTACAGCATTTTTTCCACACCGGCCTAAAACTTTTGCCCGGTACTGTACCTCTGATTTTATTCCTGGTATTTTGAAGGATATTTTTCTTGCAGATTTGTTTTGTATTATGTTCAACTTTCATGTGGAGATAAAAATGTAATGTCGCAAATTAATAAGGAAAAAATCAGAAACAAAAGGGTTCTTTTAGCCATTTATAACTTTTTAGTATCCAAGTTTTTCTTGTAAATCTACAACTTTAATCTTGAAATTTTTCTTCTGGGAATTTTACCAACTTACCAGCTCTAATTATTCTTTTTTAATCTACAGTGGCCCTAACACGCCGTGGAGATAGAAACAGTGATTCTTTTTTTGGTGTTGTTCTAGTCTGGGACGTTATGCAAACTATCGGTCAGTGAGTTTGTCCAATCAGAGCGCGGCTGTGAGCTCATCAGTGCAAGGTTCAGTGCTCCTCTATGTGCCGACTCAACTGGAATTAAAGCAAGGTTACGGGAATGCAGACCAGTGTGTGTGTGTGTGTATGTGTGTGTGGATGGGGTGCATTGTGGGAACTTTGTACTCTTTGTCCCGTGGATTTTTCCCCCGAATGTTAAATGAACTCTTTAAGTCCAGCTCTTTAATTAATGGCTTTTGAGCAGAAGAACAAATGCGTAATTGTGTTTGAAGTGGAGGCTTTACTGCGCGGCGATTGTGAGTTGTGTCTCCGCAGAGCCGCTGCACTTTGTCACTCTGTTAATTGGGGAAGACAAAAAGAGAAGTTAACAAAGTGAGGGATTAGAGGGAGGACAATACAGTGTGTTTTAAAGAGGAGAGTTTTCTGCGGAACTGCAGCGACGTGCGCAAAACTTTTCTAAACTACAACTGTTGTATTAAATCAGTACTGCAGTTATTACAGACCTCTACCCTGATTATCAGTGATAAACGCTTATCGTTTACTATTAGTGATCTTTATCTTTCTCCTCTTCTTCGCACGCTCGTTATCTCTCTCTCTGCTCTTCTTTCTTCATGTTTCTGTTGCTCATCCTCTCTCCCTCTCTCTCATACATACACTCTCTCACTCAAACACTTTCTTCCTTTTTCTCTCTTTCTTACACACTTTTCATCCCTTTCTTTCTTTCCCCCTCTTTTTTCCCTTTCTTTCTTACACACTTTCCTTCCCTTTCTTTCCCCTCTTTTTTGCCTTTCTTTCTTTTTCTTCCTTTCTTCTTTCTTCTTTCTTCCTTTCTTTCTTTCGTTCTTACACACTTTCCATTCTTTCTTACTCTCTCTCTCTCACACATCCTCTCTGTTGTGGCATCACTCCTTTATCAGCTCTGTGTTGTAAGAATAGTGACTGTTGCTGTACGAGAGCAGGCAGAGGAATGTGACTAATGAGCTCATGAATAATGCACGAGGTGATAAAGCAGGGGGCGGGGCTGAGCTGGCAAGGGGCGGAGCTACAGTGCATAATAATGAGCTGTGGAAGAAAAGAGGTCTGTATTAAACTACACAGCAAACTACTAGCAGTGAAATAACAAACAGCCACTCGGCCCTGTTCCGGCCTCTCTCCAGCACTAAATCCTGCTCTGACAAAACACACTCTCACACACACGCACACACATACTCTCGCATGTGCACAACCCCCTGCAGTGATCGATACTCCCAGGGTCTTTGTTTTGTCAGATCGATGTGGGGTAATGAAGTCGGTGTGGCTGAACCGGTGTGTGTGCGTGAGAGTGTGTGACCGAGAGACAAAGAGAAAGATGAACAAATGAAGAGGATGAATTTTTAAAATGTAAAAACATCTTAACTCAACCTGACGGAGCTTGTGTATTGGCAGCAGCGTCAGCTTGATTGATGCAGTACAATAAGGGGGATGAGGTGCAACAAAAAGACAAAAAGTGCTAAAATAGCTACCAATGAATGGATGGCAGTGGGACAAGTAGCACAGCCAGATTAGCTCCTGGACACTTTTTTCTTCTTGGTTTGTAATGTAAGGGCTGGTTTCTTGCTCATGGATTGAGCCTAGTCTCGGACTAAATTGTAGTACTAATGGAGATTTATCATTCAAACTCAAAACAAGTCTAGGACTAGGATTAATGCTCAACTGGGAAATTGAGGATTATGGGCCTAAACATTGCCTGTACGTTGCTTTTATATTGTACTTTTTATGTGCATTGTGATTTGTTTCATTATTTATTTTGTTTGGAGCAGTGTTGGGGAAGATATGTTTAAACGGAAGCTTTTTAAGCTACAAGCTACTTGCTAGTAACAAGAAAGTAACAAAGCAACTAGCTACTACATCAAGCTACTAGTTAGCTACATGACAAGCTAACTACGTCTGAGCTGTTTTTTCCAGTAATACTTCATATTTGTGCTGTAGGATGCTCTATAAGTCAGTGTCCATTCGAACAGACGGCATTTTGAACATTCTTTGTAACTTGCAATTGCAAAAATTGATAACTGTTGTTAAATATGGGCGTAAATTGATAATTATTATTAAAGTTGTCCTGTATTGTTTATATGAAGATGTTGTTGGTGGTGATTGTCATTTCACAAGGTATTTTAGCTCTACATTTAAGGTGTGGTGGGCATTATAAATAACGACAATTAAAATTTTTAATTCTCAGTGGAAGAAGTTTGGGAATTATTCAACATTTAAGGGTACAAAGGCTAATTCATACTTGGGGGAGTTGGTGGTGTAATGGTTAGGGTGTTCACCCCATGATCAGAAGGTCGCAGGTTTGAACCCTGGACCGGTAAAGTTACCACTGAGGTGCTCATGGGAAAAGGTACCATCTCAAATACTGCTCCCCGGGCGCTGCCCACCTCCTTCGTGGATGGGTCAAATGCAGATGTCATATTTTGTAGTGGTGTGTGTTCACAATGACAAATAATCCCTCACTTTCACCTTTTGTGTTAAGTATATTATGAATGGTTTTTAGAATTAAACATATCCTAAAAGGCACTGCAGTTAAGTTGTCATTAAAAATTCGACACCACTTTCCATTTTCACAGCAGACATTATCAATTCATAATATCAGTTATCTGTCTCCTCGATCACTAATAATCGGTATCGATATCGGCCCTGACATAAAAACATATCGGTCAGCCCCTGATGTACAGTGAAAATGTGGGATGTTCCTCACTTACACTGCCAAAAGAACTTAATAAAAGGATAACCGTGTGTGTGTGTGTGTGTGTGTGTGTGTGCGATGTACATGCCAGGTCACATTTCACTCAGGTATAATAAGTGCCGCTGATATGGCTTGTCCTCTCTTTAACACACACACACACACTCACACTCACACACAGATACATATGAGGTTTCGTTGTGTCGAGTTCCTCGCCCTGCGGCATATTATACCCCGACCGTCCCGCCTCTCTCGTTAGAGCACGGTGTGTGTGTGTGTGTAGGTGTGTATATGTGTGTGTTAGGGGTGTAAATCTACAACATTTCACTACTGATAAGCTACTGAAAAGCTAGTTAAGTTAGTCGTGTTGGCTGCGTTCAGCGCTGTCGCGGTTCTGGCAGCGATTCCGCTTCACCACTGCCAAACGCATGCAGGAATGCTGACCTAGTAATGCATTTTACTCACAAAAGCCCAAGACACACACTATCCCTCCCTCCCTCTCTTTTCTCTTCTCTCTGTCTTTTGAGTGTCAGGGGAGAATTATGGGATGCGCTGGTGTCATGGTAACTGTCGGATCTTGTTCTTTCAAGCGGTTTTATTGTTAGAGGTCACTCAGATTTCTGCCTTACTTAGAGAAAGAGGGAGGAAGGGAGGGAGGGAGGAAGGGATGGAAAGAGCTTTGTGCAGTTTTTTTATAAATATTTCTGCAGCATTTGCACTTTTGAAGTAAAACAGAGCCGGACTCCCAGCAGCACTCCTATTCGTTTTGTACGTGATTGCCCTGGTTTCAATACCATGATGGATCACTCAGCCGTGCTGAACATATTTAGCTACATGAGAGCGAGGGAGAGAGGGATGGAGAGAGAGAGGGAGAAACGAGTGGAGAGAGAAAGAGAAGGAGGTGTAGACAGAGATAGATAAAGAGAAACACAGAATGAATAGCAGAAAAGGGGGGCAAGAGAAAGGATAATTCCAGAGAGAGGAAGGAGAGAGAGAGAGAAACAGGAACAAATGAGAGGAACAAGAAAAAGAGAGGTAGCTAGAGATAGACAGAGAAATGCATATAATGGATAGATAGATAGATAGATAGATAGATAGATAGATAGATAGATAGATAGATAGATAGACGGTGCGGAGCGAGGCAGAGAGAGATGTGGGTGAAGAGTGAGAGAGGTAGAGTGATGAGAGAGAGAAGAAAGGGAGAGACTGACATGAGAGAGGTAGAGGTAGAGAGGTACATGAAGGTGTGTGTGTGTGTGTGTGTGGTAAACTAGAGCGCATTAGCAAGTGTGTAAGAGCCATTAGTGATTGTTATTAAGTGATTGGGAGCAGAATTAATGCAGTAATAACATTTAATTACAGCAAACTCATCACCAGCCCTGCTGTGCCCTGCTCGTGTGTGTGTGTGTGTGTGTGTGTTCTTATCGCACTGCTATCTAAAGGCCATTCTCTCTCTCTCTTACAGACCCACACTCTTACAGTCCTGCTTTCTGTTCTAAATGTGTGTGAGTGTGTGTGTGAGTGTGTGTGTGTGTGTGTGTGGTTCTGGCTGAATGAAGCCACTTTTGTACTTTTGCCCTCCCAGAATGAACAGGGTGACCGCTGGAATAGAGAGCCTGCGGTCAAAACTCCATCTCTCACTCTCACACACACACTGACACACACACACACACACACAGAGGAAAACATGCCTGACCGCAGAAGCCAGGCACCGGGAGGTCAGACTATGCTGACTGGGTTGAGAATGTGTGTGTGTGTGTGTGTGTCTGCTGAGTCTGCTCTTATTGATAAAGTGTTAGATGAAACCACTTGTACTTGGCATGTTTGATCTTTCGTCTGCAGATCTCTATATTTATACACTTGTCCTTAAAGACATGTAAATATATGTACAAGTAAATGGAATGTGTGTGTGTGTGTGTGTGTGTGTGTAGGCATGCAGTAAGAATGTGGGGGTGGGTTGACTACAGCAAAGCCTGGTTTCAATCACTGACTGATGAGAGGTCTGTGTGTGTATCGGTGTGTGTATGAGTGTGTGTGTGTCGGTGTGTGTATGAGTGTGTGTGTGTCGGTGTGTGTATGAGTGTGTGTGTGTCGGTGTGTGTATGAGTGTGTGTGTGTGTGTTAGTCTACAGAGTGACTTGCCGTGTTGGTATTTATTTTAAGCTTCGCCAGATCTCTGTGTCCTGGTGTGGCGGCTAGATATGATGTACTCTTTCGTGTGTGTGTGTGTGTGTGTGTGTGTGTGTAAGCGAGCAAGAGAAAGAGAGCGAGGTGTAGGTGTTTCTGTAGGTGTCCTTGTTTGTAGATGAATCCCACAGTGGGATATTTTTGTAATAGTGTGGTCACGATGCAGCAAATATAATAAATACGTATTAATAGATTAATAACTGCTGTATTTACAGTTGATCACTGTGTATTCGTGTAAGAAATCACAAGAGATCCGGAACTTCTTGTCTCTTCTCTTCTCTCATCGTCTCTTCTCTTCTCCTCTGTTCTCCTCTCTCCTCTCATCTTTTATTCTCTTCTTTTCTCTCCTCCTTTCTTCACTCATCTTCTCTTCTGTTTTCTTCTTTTGTCTTCCCTGATCTTATCTTCTCTTTTCTCATCTCTTCTCTCATCTTTTTTTCCCTCTCTTCTCATCTCATGTTTTTTTTTCTTTTTTGTTCTCCCTTCTTCTCTTCTCAATCATATGTTCTCTTCCTTCCTTTTTTCTTCCCTTCTCTTCTCTTTTCTCATCTCTTCTCTCATCTTTTCTCATCTTCTCCTCTCATATGTTTTTTATTTTCTGTTCTCCTTTCTTCTCTTCTCATCTCATATGTTCTCTTCTTTCCTTTTCTCTTCTCTTTTTTTCTCTTCTCTCCTTGTCTCGTCTCTTCTCTTCTCTTCTCTGTTCTTGGCTTTGCAATCTTTCATTTATAGCTGCTTCCCCATTTTATACACTAAGGATATTATATATTTTCCAAATCATATATGTGACTCTGCACGGCAAAACCAGTCGCTTGTCGCAGATTTTCAAAATTGTTTTCATGAAAGGGTATAAATCAACCTTCAAAACGATACCTATATCGAATGAATGGGACGACATATGACTGAGATATCAACATTCAAAGGAGTCGGGTTTCTCCTGTCACGCCAAGTGAGAAACGGAGAAATCTGCCTTTGAAGTTGACTATCGCCGTAGCACTCACAGACGCTTGGTGCGGTCGCGGCAACGTTTGCATTTATGGTAGCCTACGCTGCATTCACAGCCACACGGATAGCCTACCTGCGTTAGGTTAACTGAACTCGGGAGACGAAGACGAATTCTGGAGAAATATCTTCACGCTAGTCAACCAGTGGATTTACTGTAAATATTGAAGTAGAGCGGTCAAAACAGAAACTTTTAACATTCTGCTGGAATTGAATTCCTCACCCTTTTTTTTTCCTCACCAAGTCACGTTTTTAGGATGGAAAGGGTAAGGTTTTCTGCGAAATTTATTCACAACAGTACAGTATAGACCTTCCACTGTTTCAAGACACTAAAAGCAAAAAAACCAAAATTTTACCCCACGCAACATAAACGGTCGTTTTTCACGGAAACCTCTGTTACGACGAGCGACTGGTTTTGCCGTGCAGAGTCACATATGGTTGTATATAGTTGAACTTTCCATAAGTGAAAACGCTTTTCAAACTTAAGACTAAGAGTCGGCTGATTATAGTAGATTAAAGTAAAACTACAGCGCCTCTCTCTGGACTGTGTTACACTAAATCTCATTTTTACAGAAGGCATACTGTATATCAGTCATCAGTGTCCGTGATTCGTAATAATCATTATCTCTGTCAGTCCTGAAAAAGACATATCGGTCGACCCCTAGTGACGACTAGAGGCTTCATCATTATTATTTTTACCTCTCTCTCGTTTTATTTGTTCTGTCTATCGCCTGCCTCCAGACCCTAATCTGGGGTTTAGCTTTGCCTGCTCTCTGCTCTGGGTATAACCTAATGAAGCTGGGGTAGTGTGTGTGTGTGTGTGTGTGTGTTAATGATCACATAGGAAGCATCAGTAGCTTTAATCCACCCTTAATGCTGTCTGCAAAACACATTATTTTTCAGCTGTCTAATGCTCCTACACTCCGGGCTACAGGCAGACAGGCTGTAATATGGTTAGCATCTGTGTGCGTGTGTGTGCGTGTGTGTGTGATGAGTGTTGTTACCCGCTCTAACACACACCCCTCTGCCTCTGGTTGTGAGTCACGACTGGGAAGTCTCGCGTCTCCATGTTTGGCGGGGATGTGGTTGCTGCAGCGACTGGGGCAGATAGCGCTAAGGGGCAGATAAGCGCTGGGGGAGTTAGCGGCTAGTCTCTTAGCGTTTAGTGTAGCCCTGAGCATTCCTGCTGCGCTACGTCATCATGCTAACAGTGGTGTAGAGATGCTCGGGAACTGCTCTTATTCACACACACACACGCTGGCACGCGGAGCTGCTTGATTGGTTGGCGGTAACGAAGCCGCGTGCTAGGCTGTTTAATGAGCGCGTGCAGGAGTTAGCGAGTGCAGAAGGTGATAATTGGAGTGAGTCATGTGACCAGAGTTAGGAACCTAAAAACAGCTACGGGCGACATCACACACACACATATACACACAAACACACACACAAACACACACACACACAAACACACACAAACACACACACACACATACACACAGACATGCACACATACACACACACACACACACACATACACACACACACACACATATACACACACACACACATATACACACACACCCACACACATACAAACCCACACACATACAAACCCACACACAAACACACACACACACACATACACATACACACACACACACACACACCCCACACATACACACACACACACACACAGACATGCACACATACACACACACCCCACACATATCACACACGGAGGTGAAATTTCACACACACACGTCATAGAGAAATAGATCCCCCTCCTCTGTCTCTCTGTCTTCCTTTGTCTCGCCTTTTCTTTTCTTTCTCACACGTTCTCACTCCTTTTCTCTCTTTCTCTTGATTTCACCCTCTTCCCCATTCCCCCCTCTCTCTCCCTCTGTTGCCATTATTCTTTCTTTTTGCTTTCTCTCTCTCCCTCTCTTTTCGGATCTCTCTTTTTCTTTTGTTCTACCTCTAATGATCTCTTTCTCTTTCTTTTGTTTATTTTCATCTTTCTACATTTGCTCTTCTATCTATAGCTCTCTAGCTCTCTCTCTCTCTCTCTCTCTCTTTCTTTTTGCCTCATCTGTCCATTTATCTTTCTCTCTCTCTCTCTTTGGTGCTCTTGCTATATCTATCTATCTATCTATCTATCTATCTATCTATCTATCTATCTATCTATCTATCTTTGTCTGTCTGTCTGTCTGTCTGTCTGTCTGCTCGCCCGCCCGCCTGTCTGTCTGTCTGTCTGTCTGTCTATCTATCTATCTATCTATCTATCTATCTATCTATCTATCTATATATCTATCTATCTATCTATCTATCTATCTATCTATCTATCTATCTATCTATCTATCTATCTGTTTTTCTATCTGTCTGTCTGTCTGTCTGTCTCTTTCTTTTGTTCTACCTTGAATGCTCTCTCTCTGTCTTTGTATCTCTCTTTCTTTCATTCATTTTTGTCTTTCTACATTTTCTGCTCTCTCTAGTGCCATCTCTTCCTCTTTTGTTCTCTCTATCTGCCTGTAATGTTTTCTTACTCTTTCTCTCTTAACCTCTCTCTCTTTCTGCCTTTGTTGCTCTACTCCATTTTTTATCACCCCCCCCTCTTTCTTTCTCTCTTATTCCATATTTCTCCCTCTCCATCCCTCCTTCCCTCCCTTTTTTTCTTTGAACCCCTCCTCTGGTGTAAACTTTCTCACTGCTTTGTGGTTTTAAGAGAACCTGACGCCTCTTCCTTTTGTTTCCTGCTCGTAACTCTTCCTCCCTCACTGTCTCTCCCTCCCTCTCTCCCTCCCTCTCCCCCTCTCTCTTCCCTCGCTCCTCCCTTCTCCTCTTTCACAACAACACCATCACCTCTCACCTCGGGGAACACACACCTGTCCGACGGTTCCGGTTAACGTGTTGGGTGTATGCAGTTTTGAGCATGGAGTCTCCTGGTGTTGGACTAGGGCTGGACGATACAACTCAAATCAATATCCTGATTAATTCAGTATTTATTCTACATTACGATTAATCAACCATTATTTTGTTTTTTGAGTTTTCTGGTTGTTTTTTGCTCTCATAGTTCACTGATGAGGTTTGGACAGTAAATATTTTATTAACTATTAAAGGTGGGATATTTTTTCCAGAGATAAAGTGCATATTTTTGTGATTTTAAAATAACTGAAGGAAACACACACAGATGTAATGGATGCTACATGAACACACACTTGGGAAAGAATTTTCTAAATAATCGAAATAACCGATTAATAACCGGTTCTGACTGTGTGGATCAATTAATTTTTGATTAATTGTCCAACCCTACCATGTGTTAATAAGCCCCGCCCACCGTCAGGCTGACAGGAAGCTGTTTCAGTCATTAAAGAGAGAAGGTTAAAGGTCAGTCTCCCCTCAAGCCAGATTTATTGGCTCTATATTGATGTTTTGGGGCGTTGCTGATTGATTTGACACGGCTGACTTTGTTTTGTGAGGAGGGATGTGTGTGTGTGTGTGTGTGTGTTTGTGTGAAATGTGTTTCTCCCATTGTGAGTAACAGATGTCTCCACTATGTCATGCCTTTTAAAAAGTTGTGTTAGGGACCAGCAAACTTTTAAACTTTTTTAATGAGTTTTTAAGATATAGTTTATGTTTTTGTAAATATACTGTAAAAATACATATTAAGTTAAAAAGGAAAAATAAAAAATGTTAAATATAAAACTGCAGCATTATTTCCTTTGCTTACTGTCATTAATTTTGGTTTAATTTCAGAACATTTTATTTTTTCTATTTACGATCTATGAAGATATGAAAGCGAGAGCCCCTCAAATTTTATACATCATTTTATATTAAAGGTATATTTTTAGACTTCAGGGACAATTTTTGCTGGCTGAGATTAGGGTTGATGTAAATTTTACTCACGTCTAATCCTAATTTTATTCATGTCCAACTTAAAGTTAGAGATTTAAAAGTAAGTGAACACACTTTATTGCAAGGATTAAAAATCTGTCAGAAAAAAAGTTTTAGGTTCCAGCAAATTGTCTTAAATGTAAAAATGTTGGTTTTAGTTTATACCATTTTTATAAAACTTTAAGAACACATTTTCTTTGCTTAATGGTATCAATGTAGATCTAAATTTTAGTCCCTAGATTAATTTTGGTCTAAATCTTGGTCATGTCCTATCTATGATATACTTGTTGCCTGTGAGGGAAAAAGATAAAACCGTGTGTTTGTGTTTGTGTGACGGTGTGTTTTCACACATCTGGTTTTTAATTTTTGAGAAATATTCATTATTGTGAGAAATAAAAGCTTTAGAACAAAGTGAAAGCATACTGTAAAAAAAAAAAAAAAAATTTAATCTGAATGAATATAGCGTATAGATATATTTTACTAAAATAGCTTAAATATATTAAATTAAGATTTTAAAAATAGAAATTAGGATAAAATATAAGAAATATAGATAAAAGTGTTTATGGGTGTTTGAGGACCAGCAGTTTGGTAGCTTCTGGGTGTAAATATGTGAATTTTACTGCTCTAAAGTGTGAGGAAAGTCAGTGTGTGTGTGTGTGTGTGTGTGTGTGTATGATGAACAAGAGTCAACACCAGCACCGTCACACTCATCCCACCCCCTCCCTCCCTCCCTCTTCTAGTCTCATTCGAGCTGCTTGTGGAGACTTGGGGGTTGTCCCGGGCGACCGACACAGCGCTAGGCAACCTGCCCTACTTTGGGATTGGGAGTGGGTGTGTGTTGGGTGCTTGTAGGGGGGACACTTGGGGTAAGGGGCGGAGGTGGATGGGGGTATATTGTTAAGCAGGAGCACAAAGACGCCGCTGTTCCAGCAATCAGAAGCTCACAAACCAGCCGGTCCTCGCATTGCACTCGCCAAACACGGAGCCCAGTGTGGAGTGTGTGTGACCCAGACTACTTTTGGTGACAAATTACAGACTCTGCTCCTCTGCAAACTGGGGACAGACCTGTTTTGGGGGACAAGAAATGGCGTCCTCAGTGTGTGTGTGTGTTGGTTAGTGTGTGTTTGCGTGTGCGTTAGTGTGTGTGTGATGTGATTAGTGAACCTGCTGTTCTGCTGCTTAAAAATGTTGGGCCTCTCTTCTTCTTTTTACACTCACAGTCACTCCCGATATGCTGATCCGGAACTTTCTTTCATACTATTCATACACACACACACACACACACACACGTAGTGCACACACATTCAGATGCAGAGAAATGTGCCCCAGAAACAGTCTAGGTCAGAAACACACACTCACAAAAAACACATACACACACTCTCGCACATATAAATATTTCACACACACACACACACCCCTGTACATCTTAAAACACGTCTCGTATTAAACTGCCCTCAGTAAGTTATGCAACTTTACTCCTCAGATTTGCTTACCATGCACACACACACACACACACACACAGCACTGCAGGCTTGGCTAACTGGGTCAGTCTCTGCACAAATCTCATTACCCTTCAGTGTGTCACCCTAATGCACCATGGGAACTGTAGTTCTCACTGCAACACACTCCAGCTCGGTCCACAATCCTCTTCTTTCTTTCATTCTTTCTTTTTCTCCTTTCTCTTCTCTCTCTCTGTCTCTCTCCCTCTCTCTCTACACTCTCTCAATGAGAATGTGCACAGCTTCCCAGCATCTTTTAAACCACACACACACACACACACAGAATCGGGCTTTATGAAAGATGACACCTTTACATTCCTACATGTATTCCAGCTTTCAAAAATGAATAAGAAGTGTGTGTGTGAGTGTGTGTGTGTGTGTGGTTTAAAAGAGGCTGGGAAGCTGTGCACATTCTCAGGTGTGGGAGCCATATAAGATAGCCAAGTGAAAGACAACACCTGCTACTCTGATGAACAAGAACACACACACACACACACTCACCTTTAGAACAGCTCTGCAAAACAAATGAGGCAGTTCAGCTTTCACTATGTAGAGCTCCACCTCAGAACGAAACTCAATATCACACATTACCACTAAATAAGAGAGAGAAGAGGGGGAGAGAGAGGGGGCGGAGAGAGAGAGAGTGAGGGGACAGAGAGAGAGAGAGATTGAAGGAAGGAGGAGGAAAGAGAGAGGGGTGGAGGGAGAGAATGAGAGAGATCATGTCCAGTGTGTTTAAGCTGAACTCTCCCTGTAAACACACTTTACACCATCAAACCCTCAGAAAAGCAGCAAGACAGTGAAGATTTACCATCCTTACCATATACACACGCTCACACACACCCACGAACCCTCACACACACACACACACACACACACACTGGTGGTGGGATTTTTAATCATAGTGTGTGCATCAGCTTACAGCGCTCACTCATTCCCAGAAAATCCAAGATTGAAATGATAATCCCTGTTTTTGTCGTCTTTTGTTCTGAGGTCATTAAATCTGTGTTGTATTGCTACAGAGTAAGATATTAAGCACACACACACACAGCAGCCTGTGTTAACTCTTGTGCTTACATGTGCAAACTTGCAGACTTTATTACATTGTTTCCTAAATCACCTCCAGCTCTCCATCACTTACAAGCACATTTTCTATAAAGTCATTCTTCCTCTCTCAAATGTCCCCACAAAGCCCAAAAAAAACAGGTAAAAGTGATTTTAGGGGACAAAAAGGTCCCACAATGCGATAAATACATGGACACTCAAACACACACACACACACACCCTCAAACACACACACACTCAAACACGCACAGTCTTGTATTACTATCTTTGTGAGGTCTTTCCATAGGCTTCCATAATGACTAGACGTATATAATTTTACACCTACACCTAACACTAACCCTAACCCTAACCTCAGTAACCAAAAGCACATCTTTTACCTCTTTTAGTTTCTCAAATAAAACAAGCACATTTTCTGTAAAGTCATTTCTCCTCATGGAGACCTCTCAAATGTCCCCACAAAGCCCAAAAAAACAGATAAAAGTGATTTTAGGGGACAAAAAGGTCCCCACAATGTGATAAATACATGAACACTCAAACACATGCAAAGTGGGTGTGTGTGTGTGTGTGTGTGTGTACGTGTGTGTGTGTGTGTGTGTGTTTGGCCCTTTAATTGTTTTCAGTTGCTTTCATGGACAATCAAGGCAATTAGATTGATCAGTGTTATTAAGCAGAGGGAGTTCTCAATCTATCACTTTATTGACAGGTATAGTACACACACACACACACACACACCCCGTGAGACAGAGGGAGCTCTGCTAATCCCCTCCCCCACCATCAACCCTCAATTAATGATTACTTGCGGCTTTAGAAGTCAGCAGCTCTGACCCTACTGTGTGTGTGTGTGTGTGTGTAATAACGTGCCGATATGAGATCCGTTTGCTGAATATTGGAGAGATTCTGGCAGCTGGTTATGTAGTAAAACATCCTGATGCCAGTGATGTGGGAAGTTTATTAACGTGTTGATTCTGCGTGCGGTTCCTGCGCCGAGTTCAACCTGCTCTACCGCAGCTCCACACACCACTACGTAACGCTGCGCTGCTTCGAGCCTGACGGCTGAGCAGAAAACCACTGCTGGCTTTTTAATGAAGAGTGGAAGTGTTTATTTATTTGTTTATAGAACTTGTTTGCAGATTGCAGTTTGTTGATAAATCACATTGCTTTTCAACTTTTTATTTTTTTTACATTGTTTTTCTTGGACTGAGGGGCGGTGATACTGCAGATGCTGCTGAATAACCTGGGATTTTATTTTAGATTAGGCTTATTTTATATTTTTGAATTGGAATTTATTAATCAATTCTAAATTCCATTTATTTTATTGAATAACTTTTTTTTGATTGATGTGAATGAAATCATGTAAAATTGTGCTTTATGATGAATTCTGTATTTTTAAACATTTTTTTAATTAATTGCAAATTGTGGTTATTGCTAAATTATTTTATTTAAGAACATTTATTTCATGTTTTTGTAGGATTGATGGGAGGTAATATTGCAGTATGTTGATGAATAACCTGGGGTTTAACTTTATATTAGTTTTATTTTATATAGAATTAATGCGAATAAATCAATTTCAGACTCAGTTTTTGCTAAATAACGTGTTTTAGTTTTTGTAGGATTGATGGCAGTTAATCAGTTGCAGATTCTGGCTTTTTACTAAAAGGCCTTTTTAAATGTTTTAATTAAAGTCTTCTTTGGGTTGAAGGTTTGGAAAATTCCACATTGTTGTTTTTTGGCTAAATTCTGTGACTTTTACATTTTACGTTTTATACCTTTTAGTGGATTGATGAGACTTAACTTAATCATTTCCAAACTTCGTTTTTTGCTACATGAATGTTTTATTTTTGTTGTAAATGATTGATGAGAATTAATTAATTCCAGATTACATCTTGTTGCCCAGTGGCCTTTTAAAATCTAATTATTTTGGATTGATGGGATTTCATCACTTCTTAATGGTTTTGTTTTTTTCTGAATCAGTTTTTAAATTGATGATTTTTTTGGTTCTCATATTTATTTGTATATTTATGTATTTATTGCACACTCCTGGTCAGTAGATCACTGCTTCCCTAGTGCAGTAGGACCTGTTCTTGAGGGTGTTGGCTGTGTTTGGAGTGATGAGGAGTGTGTAATGGTGTGTATTGGTGTGAGTGTATGAGTGTGTGTGTGCACAGAGATGACCAAGGACAGAGATGGAAAGGCCTCAGCTCAGATCATCAGTCCCTCAGGACAGAACTGGCATGACTCCTTTGCCATATGCTGTACGAGTGTCTTTTAGTGTGTGTGTGTGTGTGTGTGTGTGTGAGGTGATAAATCCCAAACCCTCTCAGAGGTCAAACTAACAAGGTCAGAGGTTAAAGTAGCACAAAAAAGGATGGAGAGAAGAGAACAAGAGAGAGAGAGTTTGTCCATTCTTCTTTGGCTTATGAGTGCAACTGTTAAATGGAAACACATGTCAAAGTGTGTGTGTGTGTGTTTAATCTAGACTACTTTTAGGGATGAATTTACTTTACTGTCCTTAGATTTTGGTCAGATCTACAACTAGGTGCAAAAAAAACGGCATTCCTAAAAAAAATTTTTTTTTTTAACTGAAATATCTTTTGAATTAAGACGAACCAGTCAGAAAAGTTCAGTTTTTATTACTGATATTATGGTAGGACTATTCAGCATGTACATCATAAATTCATTATTCATTCATTCATTTTCTTCTGTCTGGGCGGATCCTGGTCTTGTTAGTTTCTTATATTAAAATCAAACCTCCAATAAGATAATAAATATTTATTTCTAAAACCAAATGAAAACATGAATGTTTTCCAAATTCCTGTTTTTTTGCTCAAATGAAAAATTGGGAAAGAAAGTGGGAAGTTTGTTTTTTAGATTTTGGGAGCGGGAATCTTTAGGTCTGTGGCATGTCCTCAAAAAGTGGGGCGAAAAAAAGCGTGTGTGTGGTTAGTTATACATTCCCAGCATGCCTCATTTTATTAGCAGTGTGAGGCAGATTGGCAGACGCTGCCCTCTGCTCGGTGTCCGTTTCAACCGCCGCGCTTTTAAACCAAAAAAGCCACGGGGCGCTTCGGCCATCTCCGCCGTCTAATACCTGTCCCACCGCGACTGAACATTATTACAGAAAAGCGATAATGTTCACCCGTTTACTGAGCCCCCCTCGGTTGGGACTCGGCTGCGATCTGTGCACTGGGGAGAAGGACTCGACGCTGATGCGAACTGACCGCCCAGCGTTTTAATAATGTGGCACGTTTATGAGGACGGAGATTGAAAACAGCGTTCTCTCCTCCGAAACTAATTATAGCACAGCCTGAAAAGTTGGCCCCGAGAAGATGAGCATAATAACGGCTTTTTCTGAGTGTGTATGTGTGTGTGTGTAATGGAGTCGTTTAACAATTTGAGTTTAATCAGGTGTGATGTGCACTATGTTCCTTTGATCTAAATTAAAATCTTAACAAATGAGGGCCAGGGAGAGAGAGAGAGAGAGAGAGGGAGAGGGAGGAAAAGAAGAGGGACAAGAAGAAGAAGTGATATCTACCGAAACGTTCTCTCTCTCTCTCCTTCTGCATTTCATCTCCGCAGACGAACGCCGCTCCGGCCCGAGTAGATAAACAGGCGAGGTTGTTCGCTACCATTTTGGATCAAAGCCTGTAGTAATTCCCATTAACGCAGGAGCGTGTGAAAGCGGCGTTAGAAAACATTGTAACACTTTGGCAACTAATCGATGACCGGCAGCTCGTTAGGAGTTAGGAGGCATTGTGCTGATTTTCAAAAAAGGAATAACCGGACCCTTTATGACTCCCCTCTGATTTTCTGATGCACGCTTTTATACCTCAATAATGAGCACTTTCCCCTGTTGATATCAAAGTAAAACTGCACCAGCGGGAACTCTAGCTGGGGTGTGTGTGTGTGCGTGAGGGTGTGCGTGAGGGTATATGAGTGTTGTTTAAGTTCTAGGTTGGGGTGGGCCGATTATCAGCCTGGTTATGAGGATTTGGGTGCTGATATTTAGCGTTTTATACTGATTTTTCACTCTTTGTGAGGACTTTTTCGTACGCTGAGCTAGTTTCATGAATAGTACTGGTTTTGATATAAACTTCCAACATGTTTTAATGTCACGTTTCCACTCACACAGAGATGTCGGGCGCAAATGCAGGAATTCAACTTGATGTGGTTTATTTACATGACAAAGTCCAAAGACACACGGCAACAGCCGATAACACAGAGCGCAGCCAAGCCAAACCGAGCCGATCCTGGAGATGAAGCATCGTGGCTAGCCCAGAGGTAGCGTAGCGGTTAGCCTCGGTCGGCGTTGGCTGGCTTCTTAGACGGAACAATGAAGAGTAGTAAGTGTGAGGGTGAACCGACAAAAAGGAATGGCCAGAGCAACCCAAAACACAACCACAGGAAGCTGGAGCCAAGACGAAACAAACACGAAAACAAAAGAAGGCGCAGACCGGCTCCTGACAATTAATGTATTAATTTTGGTTTCAGGTGAAAGAGTAGAGATTTTTTGCGTAATGAGGTTAGATGTAGGTGTAGCATTGGTCAGCTCTTGTACTATGGCAAACAATAAAAGTAACCCCCATAGTACTGGACTGTTTTGAAGTGGTGGTGAGGGCCTGATTGTCATGACGACGGGCCTTTGTACTGAGAAAATACATATTTTTCAATTCTATTAGTAAAAGTCAAAAGTTGGATGTTGGTTACTGGGGTTCTGGAACTGGCGAGACCTGGATCTGTGTGTGTGTGTGTGTGTGATTGTGAGGATCTGGTGATGTTCCCCTAATGATTGATCAGCTTTTTTGTGGGTCTATGAGGAAATATTTGTATGTGACAAAAGGCTGTCAAACAGGGAAACGTTTGCAAAAAACAAAGAAAGAAAGGGAAGTGTGTAGGAAAGAAAGAAAGAGAGAAAGATGGAGAAATAGTGAAAAGGAAATAAGAGAATGAATAAATACGGCCATGAATTCTTGCTTTCATCTTGGCCAAGCTGGACTCCATCCTCCAACTCCATCTCACAGCTCCCTAGAGCGCACTGTGATGCAACGAAGCACGGTAGCCAATCAGCTGCCACTTCTACCAACTCAACACCAATCAGAAACAACTGCTAGTTGAAAACACTGTGGTCCTATTAGGACATGTCGTCATATTAGGAAAATGTACAGAAAAATTCCAGCTTTTATTACTTTCTCATTGTTATTTTTATTTCATTATAAGTTGTCAAGTGGAAGGACATCACTGAGATGGCAAGACACAACCGTGTGTGTGTGTGTGGTCGGTTGAGGTTGAGCTTGCAGCAGTGTTGTAAGGGACAGCTTGAGGAATGATGACCATTAGAGAAGGCCGACCTTTATAAAGCCTGCAGAAAAAGAGAGGACCATTATTGACGGGCAGTGCGGCGGTCAGCTCGGCGTGAAGTGGGGTCCTAACTGCCTGGTCTGTTTCATGTTTTTCTGGCGCTGCTCGTTCTCTTGCAGTCCTCAAAAATGAAATCCAATAAAAGCCGTCACACCCTCTCTTCACCGCCCTTCTTCAGCTCCAGCTCGGCTGTTCCGTCCAGGTTTCCTTTCACTTCCTGAGAAAAGGGAAAATAGTTTTGTTGCTTTCGGAGTCAGGACATGCTGTTAACTGTCTCTCTTTACAAAGACGAGTGTTTTCAACTAGCAGTTGTTTCTGATTGGTGTTGAGTTGGTAGAAGTGGCAGCTGATTGGCTACCGTGACTCGTTGCATCACAGTGCGCTCTACGCAGCTGTGAGATGGAGTTGGAGGATGGAGTCCTGCTTGGCCGAGATGGAAGCAAGAATTCATGGCCATATTTATTCATTCTCTGTTCTTTCATTAATTTTTTCTCACTATTTCTCCATCTTTATTTAATTCTTTCTTACACACATATGATTATTTCTTTCTTTCTTTCTTTCTTTCTTTCTTTCTTTCTTACACACATATAATTCTTTCTTTCTTTTTCTTTTTCTTTTTCTTTCTTTCTTTTTCTGTCCCTCATCCCTTGTTTTCTTTCATTCTGCTTTTCTCTCTTTCTCCGTCATTGTTTTTTCTCTCTTGTTCTCTCTTTTTGCCTCTAATGCTCTATGTGTCTGTCTTTCTTTCTCTTTAATATATCTATCTCTATTTCTCCTCCTCTCTCCCTCATTCTTTTCTCTCTGCCTCTGGCTCTGTCTCTGTCTCTCTCTCTCTCTCTCTCTCTCTCTCTCTCTCTCCATCAGCATCAGTAATCCCCATGTTTTGTCCAGGATGAGTGCAGGTTTGCACAAACTCACACCATTAGAGTTTCCTGCTCTCTGCTCCCTCCTCTCCTCTCCCTCCCTGTCCAGCTTCATTCGTGCAAGTCGAGTCTTCGTGTGTGTGTGGTGTGTGTGTGTGTGTGTGTGTGTGTGCGGTTGTCAGGTGTGTGACGGCTGGTGCAGTGACACTTCCTAGTTATCTTGTTAGCAGGCAGAGTAACATGCGGAGACAGTGCAGTCGGAGTCTCAGTACGGGCCTCACACACATACACACACACACACACGAGCACACACTCTCTCATGAAAACTGCAGGAGGAAACACAGCCATGGGGCAAACGGTTGCAGCTCAGACTATCGAATTAAGCCCAGCTCACATACACACACGACTCCCTCCTCACGTATTACACACGCACACACACACACACCTGCAATCCAGGATCGCACATATCAGAACCATTTGCATTATGGATCTGTAACGGGTGAGCAGTGACAGCAGAGTTTTTCATGGAGAAGAAGAAATCGTAAAACACAAACACACCTACACACACACACACACACACACATACACACACTGCTGATTTTGTGGAATGATGCTTCATGTTTAGCTGTGTAAAAAAGGTATTTCCACATGAAGATCAGGGGAGTGTCCCAGCATGTCATGTTTAATGAACACACACACACCTGAAGCTGCACACATGAACACACACACACACACACACTTGTATTGCTACATTTGTGGAATATTTACACATTATGTTTACACACTAATAAAAAAAATCCATGTAAATACTACACAAAACTTGTAATTTTTCCCACAAATACAGCTTTATAAATATAGTAACATACAGGTGTAAATATGGTGAAAATAAATAAATTAATACACACACACACTAGGGCTAGCCTCAACTGCTACACTGCGCTTATAGCTCTTGCCACTACTCTCAGTGTGTGTGTGTGTGTGTGTGTGTGTGTGTGTGTATGTGTTTGTTCAGGCACTAAACTCTGTAATGGAAAGGAAATATGACATCATGAGGGTGTTGTGGCTGATCTTAATGTGAATATATTTTCTAACAGGAAATGTAGCTTTTATGGGAAATATTTCTAGAATAACGAGATGTGTGTGTGTGTGTGTGTGTGTGGGCGGGTATTTATGGCATTGTGGGGAAACTTATTTGTTCCTTAAAATCACTTTTTGGACGGAGTTTTTAATTTTAGACATTTGGAGGTTCCATGAGGAAAATGACTTTGTAGAAAATGTGCTTGTTTTATTGGAGAAACTAAAGAGGTAAAAGATGTGCTTTGGTTACTGGAGGCATGCTAGGCTAAGGCTGGGATTAAGGTTGGCTGCTAGGCCAGGATTAAGGCTATGCTAGGTTAAGATTGAGGTTAAGGTTAAGGTTGGGTGCAGGTGTAAAATTATATACAGCTGGTCACTATGGGAGTCTATAGAAGGACCTCACAAAGATAGTAATACGCGACTGTGTGTGTGTGTGTGTGTGTGTGTGTTATGGTATTTGTGTGGTTGCACGCTCTGTAGTCAGAATGATGAGGATAATTAACAACAGCTACTGGTCAGTAATCACACACACACACACACACACACAATACTAACACTCAGTGTAATGAAGAACAGCGAGTGGAACAATGTGGAAAGCACGAGGTGACGATACGAGTGATACACACACGCACACACGCACACACACACACACACACACGCACACACACATTGTATCAGTGTAAATTATGTACCAGATTCTTCTCTAATAACAGTGTAATGAGTGAAAGCAAAGTTCTCTCTCTTTCTTTCTCCCTCTCTTGTTCTCTCATTCTGCCTGTAATCCTCTTCTTTTCTTTCTTCTTTCTTTCTTTTCTTTCTTCTATTTCTCCTCTCTCCTGTCTCTGTCCTCAACCCTGTCTCTCTCTGTCTCTCTGATTCTCTCTCGGACTTCCTTTTCTCTTTTTTCCTCTCTCCGTCCCTCACTCTGCCTGTATCTCTTTTGTTCTCTCTCTCTCTCGCTCTCTCATTCTCTGCCTTCCCCTTCTTTCCATCTCTCCATCCTCACTTTCTCTTTTCTCTGTCTCACCGCCTTCTATTCAGTTTTTTCCTGCCTCTAGTTCTTCAGTCCCTCTCTCATCTTCTTTCTGCCTCTAGTGCTCTTCTCTCCGCCTCTCTCCTCTCTCTGTCTTCAGCCCTCCCTCCTCCCCTCCTCCGCCTCTTCTTTTATCTCCTCCTGCCCGCCCCTGCTCAGCACACCTGGATGCCTTGCAGGGGAAAACTCACTATGAATAATGCAGGAGAGTGTTAGAACTTCCACCAGATCTCCTCTCCTTTCTTCTCTCTCTCTCCCTCTCTCTTCTTTTCTTTCTTTTCCTTCATTCTTCCTTTCTTCCTTCTGTATTTTCCCCCTCGCTCCCTCTCTGTCCTCTCTTCTCAAATAAAGCCTCTATTCCCCTGTGTTGTAGTTGGGGATGTCGTTCCGTGTACACGTCTGTTTTTATTTCTTTATTTTAAGAAGCTTGTTGTTGTTGTTGTTGTAAGAAAAGGTGGGACGTGAAGTAAGTTTGCTGCTTTATATTCAACTCCCTCTCTCTCTCTTTTCTCAAGAGTGAGTTTTAGGACTGTGGCCGGGTTCCGAGGCGTTTCGAGAGCGGCGACCCGGCAGATTTTCGGATAGGAGCAGACGGAACGGTGTACGCTGCCCGAAATCTGCTGCTGTCCGACAAGAAGGGGCGGAGTCTGGAGGCTAGGGCAAAGGATGTGACATCGCAGGAGGCGTAGCTTACACATGTCAGCTTCACGCTGCCAGACACACCCAAACAGGTACAGACAGATATACACACGCATACGTACACACACTCGGGCCATGTTTACAATGTTATTCAGACTTCATGGTACCATTTCCATACAATATGAAATACACATACAGTGTCATATCAGTATAAAAGAAGTGATTTTATTTTCAGACTATCCATGAATTATAAATCATAACTTGATAAATCATGCAGAACGAAGCCAAATCCATAGCTCTCGCCTCAAGATGTTTGCTTAAATATTAACACCTTAACCGGCAGACAAAAAAGCTGATTTCCAGCATTTAATATAATTGTTCATGCAATTAGCTGGGAACATTTAATTTACATTATTGCATATAATTAGACAACATTCTATACTATATTATCTTATACTTAACTGTAATACACTTTACTATACTATATAGTCTTACTATACTATACAAGATACTATAGTACACTTACTATATTATACTATAGTTACACAGTATAATAAACTATAATGCACTTTACTGTGCTATAGTCCGCTGCAATATAAATATATTATACTATAATTACTTAACTATACTCTTTCTGTGCTATAATACTACCCATAATTCTACACTATAAAAGACTAGTACTATTCTATACTATAAACATGTTACTATGCTATACTACAAAACAATATCTCTGCATTATATACTAATATAATATTTTTCTGCAATACAGTGCACTATACTCTACTGTAGTATATACTAAAATACAATGTGTTATGACGGTTTTATTCCATGCTCTACTATACCACTATGTGCCATAATATTTTGTACTATACTATTATAGAATGCACTTATTACATTATACTGTAATACAAGATGCTGTGCTATAATGCACTTTACAATAATAATACTATATACTATAATACTACAATACACTAGGGGTGGGAATATCAGTATCAATGCCATTGTTGATTCTGCGATCAATCCAATTCCTTATCAATTCTCTTATCGATTCCTGAGTCGCTTTTTGAGTGTGTAAAAGTAGTTCCACACAGTCTTCCACACCAAAAGGAATTTTATCTTCCCCAAAATGATGTCTGCTCAAGACTGTGAACATCAACACATTCATATCCAGAGTTTTTATTCTGCCGAGGTATTCCACGGCTTAGTGCTATGAAGAAATATAAGGTTAGCGCAGGTGGAAACTCGTCTTTATCTGGTTGTTTTCATTATTTATCAGCTAAAATATGAGTTTTGTCTGTACATATGGAAGATTTAATCCCAGGCTGCTAAGGGTACCACTGAGGTACTCATGAGTAAAGGACCACCCCCAAGCACTGCTCCCCGGTGCCCTCTTGTTAGCTGCCCACCGCTCCTTCACGGATGGGTTAAATGCAGAGGTCACATTTGTTGAGGTGTACTGTGTGCTGTGGTGTGGTGTGTTCACACTGACAATCGCTCACTCACTTTCTTATTATATCAGTAATTCTTACTATAGCACAGTGTGTAATACGATACAGTTTCTTTATGCTATAGTCTACTGGTAATTATAGTACTCATGATATTATGGTCTAGAATTCACTTATTACATTATACTATACTACAAGATACTGTGCTATAATGCACTTTACAATAACGTTATATACTATAATACACTTTTCTATGCTGTGCAGAGTTTTGAGAGCCACACTGTCATATAAAGCTGCAGCAGAACTACAGTACAGCACGATGCTGATGCTCCCCGAGAGTGTAGCGCTAATCAAGTCTTAATGACGTTCAAATGTGGCTCTGACAGGAGAGAGCTGGTGCAAATCTGCTGCTTCACTCAGAGCACAACACACACACACACACACACCGTTTTCTGCACCGCCCCACCGCATAGACACAGGCAGGCAGAGGACACACTGCTCCAGCCTTTACACACACACACACACACACTCACAAGAATCTACATTCATCACATATATAGCTATACAAGTGTAACACGCAGTGAAATGCACATTGCTGCTAATTAAGACAGACAGACTAACACACAGAAATGATAAAAAGGACATCTTAAATGGTATATATAATATATATATATATATATATATATATATATATATGCAGTATGTGTATATTTAAAAAAAGGGAAAAATATATAGAAACAAGAAGGTGGGAAGAGGTAGTGATGGAGAGAAAGAGAGGTGAAAGAAAGAAAGAGAATGGAGGTGTAAATGATAGAGAGGCGGGAGAGAGAGTGTGAGATTGGGACAGAGAAAGAAAGCGAGGCAGAGAGAGAAGGAGAGCAGTGGATGGAGAAATCAAGACAATGGAAGTGTGAGTTGTGGAGAAGATAATGTGTGTGTGTGTGAGAGAGACAATAGAGGTGTATGTTTAAGAGAGGAGAGAGTGTGGATGTATGTGTGATTAAAAGAGAGGGAGAATGAAGATGGAAACGATAGAGAGTGTGTATTAGGAACAGCGAGAGGTGGGAGTGAGAGGAAAGGAATGTGTGTATGTGTGAAAGAGGGAGACGAGAGAGATGGAGGAGAGAGTGTGGGTGTATGTGAGATTGAAGGAGAGAAAGAGTGATGGAGAGATAAAGGTGGGATTGGGGCTGAGCTGGACAGAATGAGTTGGGAGAGGAGGAGGAGGAGGAAGAGGAGGAGGGGGGGAGGAGATAAGAGAGGGGAAAGAGACGAGTGGGTGTGGGGAAAGTGGGAGTGAAATGGAGGAGGGGAGAGAGGAGAAGAACAGAGAGGCTGCAGTGTGTGTGTGTGCTGTATTTGTGAAAGAAGGAAAGAAAGAGAGAGTTGAGGCTGTTGTTGTTGGTGATGATGATGATGATAATAATGATGATGATGATGATGATAAGGATGTCATGGTAACGACCTGCTTATGAAGAGAGAAAGAGAGACTGCGATGGTCAGAAACAGAGGTGATAGCGTTACACAAAAATATAGTCTTATTTACAATAATATCATTTATGTGTTGGTGCTTTATTTATTTCTTTATTTATTTGTCTTTTGTTTGTTTCTTTATGTTCTTTATGTAAATACTATCAGAGAGTAAGAGAGAGAGACAGAGAGAGAGCGAGAGAGAGAGAAAGGGAGGTGAGGGGAGAGAGAGTGGGGACGAGGGAGGAAGAGAAAGGAGTGAGAAGGGAGGGAGAGAGAGAGAGCAGATGTGGAGAGAGCGGCGGGGAGTGAAGGATAGGGAGAGAGAGAGAGAGCGAGTGAGGGAGGGATTGTGAGAAAGTGAGAGAGAAAGAGGGTGAGGGGGAGAGAGAGTGAGAAAGGAGTGAGAAGGGAGAGAGAGAGGGAAAGAAAGAGAGGGAGGAAGTGAAGAACTGAGTAAAAGTGATAGAGGAAGGGGAGAGAACAGGAGGAAGGGGGAGAGGGGTTTGGAGAGAGAAAGAGAGAGAGAGAGAGAGAGAGAGAGAGAGTGCAAATGTGTTGATAGAGAAGGAATGAGGGAGGGAGAGAGAAATAGAGGGAGAATGAAAAGAGAAAGTGGGAGAGAGGCAATGAAGAGAGAGGGAGTGAAGAGAGGAGAGAGTAAGGGATGGAGAAAGAGAGAGAGAGAGGGAGGAAGTAAGAGAAAAGGAGTGAGAGAGCGCCCTGACTATAGCCTGAGGTATTATACTGTCATTACCATCAATATTTAACCAGCGTGTGAGAGAGAAGGAGAGAGGGAGAGAAGTAGAAAGAGGGAGAGAGGGATGGAGTGGGTGGAAAGGGAGGAGTGTGGAGAATTGGAATCAGGCAGGACTGTAATGTGGAGCAAGTGTTAAAGGGAGGGCCGTGGTTTGGGCAGCGCTGATGTTAAATATTCTCTCAACAGCAGCCACCTTGAAATAAACTGTTGGAGCCTTAAGGGCCTGTTTGTTCTGCTCTCAGTAACTACAGTGCAGGTGTAAACGAGCTGCTCACACACACACACACATACACACACACACCACTTTGGCTCTGAACACACACACACACACACACACCCCTCCTACTAAGGTCCTGTGCTGCAAGCTTAGCAGAATTAATGCTCTGCATGAGTCCTGTCTGTTTAGAAAAGACCTGCCAATCTACACACACACACACACACACACACACAGTGTAGGAGTTTGTTCTGCAGGAGTCTGGCTCAACAGTATTTATGACCCTATTAAAGAGGGCAGAATTAATGGTGTAATTATTTAGGTACGCAGGAAGGTGTGATGAACACATGATTACACAGTGTGTTTATAAGTGCGTATGTCAGTGTCTATAGATGTCTGTGTTGTTATATGTCTGTCAGATGTTACCAGGATCACAAGAAATGACAGTTTCTATGTTTTTGACGCGTTTAAATTAGTGCTGGGGATCCATCTGTGTGTCATTCATTTATTTATTTACAGAGGTGGGCAAAGTAGCTAACTTCATTACTTAAGTGAAAGTACAGATACCAGTAGTCAAATGTTACTCCAATACAAGTGAAAGTTGTAAAGTCAAATTTTTATTTAAGTTAAAGTACAGAAGGAATTGTTTTAAAAAATACTTAAGTATTAAAAGTACATCTTCTTTCATCGCATTGTTGACTAGCTTGTAGAACTTGTAGAATAAGAAACTGGTAGAATGTTAGAGAATGAAATGCAACCCCAACTTGCAATCACGAGGACAGTGCAATAGCTGTAAATGCAGCTCAGAACATCAAATCAACATTCCAACCTGATTAAAACCCAGCTCCACACCTCTAGCTTCATGACTTTACAACAGCAACAATGTTCTAATCAAGACAGAAAACAGCAGAACTGTCTGAACTTGGTTTTATAGTTCCAGTCTACAGACGTGATGTAACCCTGCTGATTACTGATAGAACGTCACCTGCCAAACAACCAATCACCTTTTAGAAAAGGGGGAATAACATCCACTTTATCCACAGACTTGAAAGTAACGAGTAACAAGAACCTTGATAGAAACGTAGTGAAGTAAAAAGTACGGTATTTGTCTTTAAAATGTAGTGAAGTGGAAGTCATAAGTTTCCAAATAAAATACTACTCAAGTGAAGTACAGATACTCAAAAATTCTACTTAAGTACAGTACTCAAGTAAATGTACTTAGTTACTGTCCACCTCTGTTTATTTATTAAATTAAAACCAAAAAGCAATATTTGTTTCCCAAGCAAAAATGAAAGTTGTGATTTTTTTGTGATAAATGGGAAAAATTTAAAACACTCATTTACCATTTTGGCTTTTTACCAAACACGAGTGGCATGACCCAAAGTGTCCAGAAACTTGTTTTTTTGTTGTTTTTTTGGATGCATGAATTGGAATCATTTTAAATAATCATTGCATTGATCACAGCAATTAATAAGTTTAAAATACTTGCCTTTTTAACCACAAATGTGTGATGCTGGAATAAAAATATTCATTCATTCATCATCCAAACCACTTAATCCCAACCGGGGTCAGAGCCTATCCCGGGAACCCTAAAGGCGCAAGGCAGCGGCCAACCTTGGGCAAGCGCCAACACACACACTTATACGATCACACTCTCACTCACACCTTACGGGCCAATTTAGAGTCGCCAAAACATGTTAAGGAATAAATGAGAATCTGCTTATCTGCTTAGTTGGTGGTGTAACACTTGTCCTGTGATCGGAAAGTCGATGGTTCAAGTCCCAAAACAGTAAAAAGGTACCTTGGAGGTACTCATAAGCAATTTATCATCCCCGAGCTCTGCTGAAAAAGCTGCCCGCTGCTCTATCAGGAATGGGTCAAATGCAGTGGTCATATTTCGTTCTGTGCTGTGCTGTGGTGTGTTCACAATGATAATTAATCACTCACTCTGTTTTTAACTTGCTGTTACCCATAACATCCATAATGAACTTCAAACATAATAAGCAGACAAGCACATGAAGATGTAATAAAAGATTAATGTTTAAACACTTCAAATAGTGTTAAAAACAATTCAGATGTCTTTCAAAAGTCAACGCGCTCTCGTGTAGACACAGAGAGAGAAGAGAATAGACAGACAGTGAAAGAATATAATATGTGATGTGCAACACGCCGAGGTGTGTCCATGTGTGTGTGTCTCTAACTGGACAGCTTGTGCGTGCAGGTGCCTGAGATCGTGTTTCCGTGGCGCAGCGTTGTCGTCGGGGGCGACGGGAGTGTGAGCCGTGTGAAGAGAGACTGGGTCATTCCTCCCATCAACGTGCCCGAAAACTCAAGAGGACAGTTCCCAGAGGAGCTTGTCAAAGTCAGTGTTCGCTCACACACACACACACACACACACACACATACACACACACCTACACAGTCACTCTCTAGCACAAAGCTCAGGAGAAACTGGCATTAGAGAGCTGGTGAAGAAGCTTCATGCATAGTTCATAGTGTTCTATTAGTTTCCATTACTAACACATGGACCGCAGAGGCGCGGTGTCAGATGGCACCAGGTTCCAGGGAGTCAAACCCAAAACCAGCCGGAATTCAGCAGGGACAACGTCGACCAGCCCTGTTCTGCTACTGCTAGGGATGGCTGATATGATCCAAAATTATATATATATATATTCATTTAGTGTTGTTCATTAATCATGTTTACAGTGTTAAACAAGAATAAACTTCAGCGTCTGATTTATTTGGTGAGTGTGTTAAAAAACGTACAAGGAATTTGCATCTGGTTGTTAGTGTGTCTCTAGTACTGCAGACAAAAACAATGAAACAGCTCAGCATGCACACAATGAGCACGAAACAATGTAATACACAAAACAGTACAACACAGAATATACAGTTTACAAAACAAACAATACAAATGCACAATCCGTGTACAAGTTATCCAAGTAAATTATGAACGAAATGGAAAAGTAGTAAACTCTTGTGGTTTCAAAATCTATTTACTGGTCGTGTAGGCAACAGTTCAGATAAATGTGGTCTGCTCTTCCTCTAAATTATGTGTGTGCGTGTTTCAGATCCGCTCGGACAGGGACAAAGCGAACACGCTGCGCTACAGCGTGACAGGACCGGGAGCCGATCAAACTCCAACCGGCCTCTTCATCATCGACCCCATCACCGGGCAGCTGTCCGTCACCAAGCCGCTGGACCGCGAGCAGATCTCCAACTTCCATGTATGAGTTTATCCTCAGCATCTGTGTGTGTGTGTGTGTGTGAGCATGTGTGTGTGTGTTCGTCCTCATACACCCCCTCCCACACACACACACACAGTTCATACATTCCTTTGAGTATAGGGAGAGACACATTAAAACTCCCATTAAACTGCTTATCTGGGTTACCATGGCAGCCGGTCTGAGAATGCAACCTCTGACCTCCAATCTAATCCACTGTACAGAAGAGGGAGTAGACCGAATTTGACTCAGAACAGCTTATCCGCACACACACACACACATGAACACACACACACGCAAACCCTCATGCACCCAGACCCACACACATAGTCTTGTCTGGCTGTCTTTGTGAGGTCCCTTCATGACTCACATAATTACTGGATCTAAATAATACCAAAGCTGCACTTAATCCTGACCTTAACCTCGGCAGCCAAAAGCAAATCTTTTGCCTATTTTAGTTTTTCACATAAAACATGCAATTGTTATACACAAGCATTTTTTTCTGCTTATGAGAACTGGTCTTCACATACGAAAAATGTCCTCACAAGGCGGTAAAATTGGACAAGTCATCTTTTTAGCTCTGGGAATGAGTTAATTTAAACCGTATTGTCTAGTTTGGCACTAGAATAAAATTGCTAATGTGGTGTCGCTTACTGTTCTTCGATTCACTGCAGACAAAAAATGCCAACAGCCCACACTGTGGAAATAATAACCACGGTCATGTTTAACATCCTGCAAAAACACGTCGCGTCTACCTACATAAAATTCACCACAGACTAATGACGATGTATCGCGTTCTTGAAGCGGTGTCCCATTTCCTAGGGCTAGATTTTAACACCTGCCCCTTGTCACTCTACGCCAAGGGCCAAGGGCCAAGGTAAGGGCTTAGGTGTAGTGCCAAGGGGTGAAATGTGTGTGCTGGAGGTATCTGTATAAATTTGGAAGCCAAAATTGCTGATCTGTATAATCGGAGCTGTTGGTAGCATTACGGTTAGGGAGTTGGCCGTGTGATCGGAGGGTCGCCGGTTCAAGTATCGAGCCGGTAAAGGTAACACTGAGGTACTCATGAGCAAGGTACCGTCCCCAAGCACTGCTCCCCGGGTGCTGCCGAAAAGCTGTTTTTGCGGATGGATCAAATGCAGAGGTCACATTTCATTGTCATCATCACAATGACTAATATTCACTCACTGAAGAAGGAACATTGTAACGTTTTTGATTATTTCATATAACATTACATACGCAGTAACATAATTTTTATATTATATTTTAGAGGACTGTCGAGTCTCCACAACACACTAGATACATGTCCACACACACACTTATACTGCTTGCTGTAATGAGCACGCTGCACACACTGACCCCCACATTACCTGCAGTAAAAGTAGCAACCTGCTCCCAACGTTAACTCCCACAACACGCTCAGATCACGGCCGGAACGCATGCAGTCCGTCTCCTCCCGCAACTGCCCTTATTACTGACTCATTACCTTAAATTACATTATAATATAGGATATTACGGGAGCCGTAATGAATGTGTAATGGCAGGTTTAAAATGACTTTGTTGCTTAATAAACGTAGCAGCTGTTTGGACTCATAGCATGCTGAGTTTAATTGGGGTGAGTCAGAAGAAGACCATTAGAGGTTTTAGCTCTCGTTTTACTCTCTTACTCGGTTGCTGTGCACTTATTTCGTGACTTAACATGCGTGTAAGTGTGTGTTTTTGCTGAATTGTGCACCATTTAGCACCATTTTGGTAAAAAACAGGTATTAAATGGGACCTGGGCCTAAATTATTAAACAGTTAAGACTTTATCAGACCTGCTTTTGGTACAGGAGAATTGAAGAAATCAGATGTATTATTGCTACATAAAATAGAATTATCATTGATATAAATAAAAAATATATATATTCATATTTAGAAATAGATTTATTGCCGATTTATTTGGGTTGGTGGTGGTCTAGTGGTTGTGGGTATTTACTCTGAGGGAATTTTGGAAAAATGGAAGTCACTCTGGACGTCTGCTGAATGCTGTAAATGTAGACAGCGGTAGTGCTGGAGGTAGGATTCGAACCCACAACCTCTTGGTTTAGAGGCAAACATCCAAACCACTAGACCAGTCTAATCTACTGAGTAGGTTTGGGTTAAATTAAGTTCATTTCCTTACAGTAATCACTATGTTTATGGAACGTTCTCTAAAGTGTAGTGAAGTAAGCGTGTGTGTGTGTTTTCCTCTAGCTGCGTGCTCATGCAGTGGACATTAACGGCAATCAGATGGAAAACCCGATCGACATCGTCATCAACGTCATCGACATGAACGACAACAGGCCGGAGTTCTCACATCAGGTGTGGAATGGAACGGTGGACGAGGGGGCAAAGCCAGGTACAGAACACAAACACACACTTACACACACACACACACACAACACACACATCTGAGTCCTGAATCCTCTCTTTATCTTCTGCATGAACTGAAACTCATTTGTAGCACCTGGTGCTTACTGGAATTGGTGTTGTCACAAGCGAATGTTGAGCTGATCCCCCCGTGTGTGTGTGTGTGTGTGTGTTTGTGTGGTGTGTGTTACACGCAGGCTCGTTCGTGATGACGGTCACAGCCCAGGACAAGGACGACCCCAACACAGCCAATGGCATGCTGAGATACAAGATCCTGTCTCAGAGTCCCGAGAGTCCCTCCACCAACATGTTCACCATCAACAACAAGACCGGAAAAATCATCACCGTAGCCGCCGGCCTCGACCGCGAGGTGTGTGTGTGTGTGTGTGTGAGAGAGAGAGAGAAAGCCGTGTAGCATTCCTCTTTCCTTTTCCAAATAACAAACAATTCGTTTCCAAATGCAGAGTGAATAAAATTTGAATAATGAATTTCCTTCTGGTTTATTATAACCTTTGTCTGTGTGTGTGTGTGTGTGTGTGTGTGTATTGAGCAGAAGGTTTCCCAGTACACTCTGATCATCCAGGCCACTGATATGGAAGGGAATCCCACATATGGTTTGTCCAACACGGCCACCGCCATCATACGGCTGCTGGACGTCAACGACAACGCACCTGAGTTCACCAGGGACACGGTGAGTCTCCACTCACCCAACACACACACACACTTATACACACACACACTTATACACACACACACACACTGTATAAACTCAAGGCTGAGCAGTTGCCAGAAAACTACGTTCAATTTAATCTTGATTCATTTGATTCAAGATTCATTTGATTCAAGATTCATTTGATTCAAGATTCATTTGATTCAAGATTCCAAGTAAATTTTATTGCACCCACTTAAAAATATTACTACTTCCTCCATTGAAGTGTTCCCTCAAAACACATGAAATAAACTCATCTTCATTCTCGTTCTGCCTGCAGTTCTACGGAGAGGTGCCTGAGAACCGAGTGAATGTGATCGTGGCCAACCTGACAGTGACGGATAAAGATAAACCCGGAACTCCAGCGTGGAACGCAGTTTACCGCATCACCTCCGGAGACCCGACCGGGCGCTTCTCCATCCCTACTGACCCTACCACCAACGAGGGTCTCGTCACTGTTGTCAAGGTGACACACTCACACACACGCTCACGCCACACTGTGCGTTTGTAAGCTTCAGGGATCGTATATGATATAAATAACTGCTTATTCATAATATATCGAGTGCTTTCTTGAGCTCAAGCCTAAACTTAGCCTCATGAATAAAAAAAAAGATTTTTATTTCCTTTAAATTAAAGTAGCCTCCATTAGATGCATTAGATTTCGATGCATTTTTGTTCAGTGTGGAAAGCGAGACTCTAGAAAAAGTGGTGTCAACTTGTTCTGACTAGATTGTTTGGGTTTTTTTCAGTCGAAAATAAATATTTACAGTGTATTTTTTATTGAATAAAAATGAAAAAATAATTTTCAGTCTCAAATTTTAGTGAAGAATGAAAAAATAATTGAATATACTTGTAATGTGTATATATATATATATATATATATATATAATATATATATATATATACACATATATACATACATATACTCTATAAATGATTTTTTATTGTGAATAAAAAATAACAACAAAATATAATTGGTTTTTAATGGTATGACTTCTTTCACTGTGCACTGAATTTCCCCAGTAATGCTTTTTTAATATGCAAAACTGAAAAACACGTTTAACTCTGGTTTAGAGTTCAGTGTGTAATAACCAATAATATATCTGGTAATATCCACGTTAAATAGGCAGGCCAGAAATGATCTCTCATTATGTTCTAACATAGAGGGGACACTCGGCTCACTCGGTGATCAGTAAACATCGCACACACACACACACACACACACACACTTACTGTTTGCCATTAGCTTGGCTGATTTCTGAAGCACGGGTTCAAACACAGAGCGGAGACGGGTTTCCATAGAAACAAAGCCAGTCAACAGCCGCTCCCTCACTCCATGTGGGAAAATGGTCTCTAAGTGCTTTAATTGGAGAACGAGCCATTCATTAATTATTACTCTCACTCCCGCTCTGTCTGTTTATCAGCGCCAGCATCCTTTCATCCTAAACTGGGCATTTGTTCAGTTTATTTGGTATGGAACATGTTATGCAGTTGCATTAACTTTCAGTGCCTTTGTATATGTCAGAATTCAAGATTCAAGTTTCTATCCATTTTTCAGTAGTGGTAGTGCCAGAGGTAGGATTCGAACCCATGACCTCTTGGTAGAGACTCTTCACCACTAGACCACCATCACCACTCCACAGAGGTTAAGCTTAGGGTTAGGGTTAGCTGTAGTGTTATTTACATCTAGTAATTATGGGAGTCAACGGAACTAATACAAAGATGTGTGTGTAATACAAGTGTGTGTGTGTGTGTGCGCATGTTTATGCCCCCAGCCTATAGATTACGAGTCGAGTCGCTCGTACATGCTGACGGTGGTGGCGGAGAACGAGGTACCGCTGGCAGGAGGCATCCACCGAACCCGCCAATCAACCTCCTCCATCTCCATCCGCATCATCGACGTCAACGAGCCCCCCACCTTCGAGCCCAACCCCAAACAGGTGAAGCTGGACGAGGGCCTTCCAGCGGGCTCGCGGCTCATCACGCTAATCGCCCACGATCCAGACAGACACATGCAGCAAAATATCAGGTAAACACACACTTTACCACTGGGGACGTTCCATAGACATGATGATGACTAAACGGTTAGAGAGTTGGCCTCGTGATCGGAGTGTCGTCGGTTCAACTCCTGAACCGATACCACTGAGGTACTCATGTGCATGGTACCGTCCCTGGGCGCTGCCGGGCTGATTATCGGGGGCTGGTATTAGGCGTTGTGCCGATTTCCACTACCTGTGTTTAATTTTGACCATCACCGATATCAAGTAATTACGAGGTGCGTTACTGTGGCTCCGCTGCCGTCTTGTCTCTCTGTGCCGTTTGCTCTCCACTCGCTGCTTCATTTAATGTCCCGCCCACAACAGTCTCTGATTGGCTATATGTCACGCGAGAAGTAGCCAATCAGCGCTAAAGCTTTGTTGTCATTCACACCACGCTCACACACCAGCGCAGCATGAAGCTCTGACAAGGGAAAGAGGAGAGTTTCAGCTGAGCTTGGTGTTTGTAAAATTCAAAATGTTGACGGAGATTCTCTCTCTCTTTTGGCATATCGCTTCCAAATATCGGTTACTGGCCCCGTTAACTACCAATAACTGGTATCGATAATGGCCCTGAAAAATCAATATCGGTCGACATCTTCTCTTTTAGTAGGTTGGGTGTAAAATGTGTGTGTGTTTGTGTCTGTGTGTGTAGATACTCCAAGATGTTTGACCCGGCCAACTGGTTGGAAATTGACCCCAGCACTGGGCAGATTTCCACAATCGCGCTGCTGGACCGTGAGTCACCCTACGTCAGAAACAACCTCTACAATGCCACTTTCATGGCCTCCGACAATGGTGAGCATTGTGTGTGTGTGTGTGTGTGTGTATGTGTGTGTGTGTATGTGGGTGGGTGGATGGGAGTGGGAATGTGCATGTGTATCGGAGTATGTGTCTAAGCAAATGCTTGCAAGCATGAGTGTGTGAGTGGGTGTTTGTGTGTGTGCGCCAGTGCTGTGCTAACGCTAATGCTGTGCTAATGTATGTGTGTGTGTGTGTAAATGCTAGTGTGTGTGTGTGTGTGTTTTGCTTGTACATAGGTGTGTGCTGGGTGAGGATGCATGTGTTTTGTATGTGCACAGGTGTGTGTGTGTGTGTGTGTGAGGGTTTGTGTGTGTTCATTTCAGCTCAGTGGAGAGTTTAAATTCAGGTCCGGTGGTGGATGAGTGACTCTATTGATCTCAGCTGTGGGGAACAATTATTCCTGAATTAACTCATCGAGAAAACACACACACACACACACACACTTATACAAACACACTTATCCTCCCACACACACTCAGACTCCCACACTTTCTCACTCTTATTTGCCTTATATAAATGGGAGCAATAAACTTCTTGTAGATATTTTTTCTTTACACTCTCCCCACACACACACACACACACACACACACACTAACACACGCAGCGTATGTGGAGGATGTAATGGAGATGGAAGACTGCAGCTTGCTTCTCTCCGCTCCTCTCAAGTCTTTAACATTCCCTCAGCGTTGCACCGGTGTGAAAAAAAACACTCACCACTCACACACACACACACACCTTGTGTGTGTCAGTGCTGGTTTAAGCTGCAGTATCATGGTGCTGGGTGTTCTCCCGCGGTGTGCTGAGCTATTTAGCGCCCCCTGTGTGAGGCCGGGCTCAGCGCTGCTGCTCTCTTTTCTAGTGAATTGTTTTCTTTCACAGTTATTCTCTCTCTCTCTCTCTCTCTCTCTCTCTCTCTCTCTCTCATGCTCTCTCTCATGCTCTCTTCCCCCCGTTCTCTCTTTGTCTCTATCACTCTCTCTTTTTCTTTCTCCTCTCCCCCTTCCTTCTGTCTCTCTCAGTGGTTTTCTCTATCAGTCATTCTCTCTCTCTCTCTCTCTCTCTCTCTCTCTATCTATCTCTCACTTGCGCTCTCTCCTTCTCTCTCTCTTCTCACAATCGCGCCTCTCTCTTTGTCCATCTCTATCATTCTCTCTTCTTCTTTCTTTCTATTAGTCATATTCTCTCTCTCTCTCTCTCTCTCTCTCTCTCTCTCTCTCTCTCTCTCTGTCATACTATCATTCCCTTCCCCCTCCTTCTCTGAATTGTTTTCTCTATCAATCATTCTCTAACCCCCCCTTCTCTCTCTCTCTCTCTCTCTCTCTCCCTGTCTCTCTCTCTCTCTTTGCATGTTCTCAATATGCAAAACTACATGCAAAAGAGAGAAAGTGCAGGATGCTGACAGCGTCATTTTAAAACCACAAACCATCTGCATCTTTTATTCTCCTCTGGCTTCCATCGTGGGCAGCACGGTGGCACGGCGGGTAGCGCTATCGCCTCACAGCAAGAAGTTCCCGGGTTCGATCGCCAGGTCGGCTGTGGTGTCTTTCTGTGTGGAGTTTGCACGATCTACCCAGTTTCCTCCCACAGTCCAAAAGTGTGCAGTGTTGACACCCGCCCCGGGATGGTCCCAACCTCGCACCCCAAGTCCGGCGATAATCAATAGGGATTAAGCGGTTCAGATAATAAATGAATGAATGCTTCAGTCGTTCTGTTTGAACGTGAACGTGTTGCTGCACTAATCCATCAAAACCAGCTCTCGCAAGATAGAAAACACCAAACATGGGATACAGCTGCTCATTTTTACTGTCCTCAAAAACCTGGTATTTTACTTATTTCCCAAAAAGATCCTCTTATACCGGATTTCTCCAGGATTTTTCTGCGCTCTTCTCAGCCGGAATCTCTCCTCTTCCTCTGAGCAGGTATTCCCCCAGCGAGCGGCACGGGGACGCTCCAGATCTACCTGCTGGACATCAACGACAACGCTCCGCGAGTTTTCCCGCAGGAGACGGAGATGTGTGAGCATCCCGATCCCAACGCCATCAACATCACCGCCGTGGACGGAGACCTGAATCCCAACGCCGGGCCCTTCGCCTTCGAGCTGGCCAGCCGGCCCTCTGACATTCGCCGAAACTGGACCCTCACGCGGCTGAGCGGTGCGCAAAACACACAAACACCCGCGCACGCACACACACACACACACACACTCTTACACCTGGCATAACGCAACAACCTCACCTGGCTTTTAAAGGGAATGGTAGGCAAGTTTCTTCTGGGTTTATTGTAAGTTACACCCAGAATAAAGACACTAATTTTAAATAAGAGAATAAGTACAAGCACCTGGTGCAACGTCTATTTTTGTGCCCTTAAGTTAGCAGAACTGAATTTGAACACACCCTGACAGCATTTGTGCCATATGCTTAGATCATTACAGTTCATAGTGTCATTCTAATACTGTTTAATTGTTTTCATTTCAACACGCAATTAACACTAATTCGATTTTAATGATTAATCCTTCAGGTCGGAAGTGTCATCAGTGGATAAACATGTTTTAATGTCATTATTTTTACTTACACATAGAAGTGGGGGTTTTTTGTGTGTACTGAAAATACAAATGCAGAACTGTGCAAAAGTTTATTTATACGTATGTTGCTAGGAAAATGAGACAGTGAGTACAGTTATTCATAGCACGAACCTGTTTCACTGCAGATCTGTTCATTCTTGTTCAGTGTTGAAAGGATGCAACAATACACATCTGACATCCTATTAAGCACATGTAATAAAATCATGAAATAGTCATATTCTAGGATATCCTTTAGCAATTTAAAGTTAAGGTACTCAAAATTAAATTAAAAAAGGGCAGTCTTTTTGGAAACAAAATATAAAGAAATAAGAGGTTCCTGGGCAGCATGATGGTTAGTCCTGGTTTCGATCCCCGGGTCGCCACTAAGGTCTTTCCGTGATTCATGAAATAAATGCATACGTGTAAACAAGCCTTTTTTTGAAACGGCATGTTGTGTAAAAACAAACAAAAAAATAATTTATGTATAAAAAATTATGCGTTTATAGACATATTTCTCATCTGTGTAAACGAGCCTTTTGTTTTAACCGAATGCCGTGTAAAAACAATAAAAAAAATAAAGGTATTAAAAAATATATGCATTTATAAAAATATCTGCATATGTGTAAACATACCCTTAGTTTTATCAGCCTGTATAACAAAATTAAAAAACATGCAACTCCCGACACATTTCTCCACATCGGGTCACATGTACAGTTAATGTGTCTAATATAATATGTTAATACGTCTGAAGTTAGAAGCAACTCTAAATGCAGCGCTGTTAATGCAAGCAAGGGAATATAAATTGATGAGTCCCATCGTTTCACGCCTTTAATGCGATGCCTCCTCTTCTTTCTTCACCATATGAGGCAGGAATCATTTGCATGATATTACGATTGAGCGTTTTCTCGTTATTGCGACTCCAGCAACTGCAGAACTCATTACTCGGATGTGATTTACATGCCATAATGCAAATGGCAAGAACAATAAAATCTTAACGCTTTTAAAATAAATATCTCGTAGCTCCCTGCCAAGGAGAATTACAGTAATATTAAATTATGCTGCTTTATCTGTGTTGTCGTTGTTGTGATTGTGTAAGGGTGTTATTAGAGGAGCTAATGCCCGCCGCTTGTGCCCCCGTGTGTGCGTGTGTGTTTTAATATAGGCGACTACGTCCAGTTGAGTCTGAGGATCGGCTTCCTGCAGAGCGGCATCTACGACGTGCCCATCATCATCACCGACTCGGGCAACCTGCCCATGGCCAACACCTCCTACCTGAGGGTGAAGGTGTGCCAGTGCGATCGCCACGGCGACTGCGTGGACATGGAGCGCATCATGGCAGCGGGGCTGGGCACGGGGGCCATCATCGCCATCCTCATCTGCATCATCATCCTGCTGGGTACGGAACACACACACATGCACGCACACACACACAGATATACAAACACAAGTACACACATACACACACATAAACGCATGCATGCACACACACATATGCAAATACCCACGCATGTATGCACACACACACACACACACACACTCATGCATACACATACACTCACATGCACACACACATTCACATATACTGTACACACACACATATACACACATACATGTGCACATACACATATACATGCACACACACACACACACAAACAAACACACATAGACACGCTCATGCATATGCACACATATACATATACATACACATATACACACACGCACGCACACACACACACACACACACACAGATATACAAACACAAGTACACACATACACACACATAATCTGCATGCATGCACACACACATATGCAAATACCCACGCATGTATGCACACACACACACACATACACACTTGTGCATACACATACACTCACATGCACACACACATTCACATATACTGTCCACACACACATATACACACAAACATGTGCACATACACATATACATGTAGGCATACACACATACCACAAACACATGGACACACACACACACACAAACACACATAGACACGCTCATGCATATGCACACATATACATACAGATATACACATATGCATGCACACACACACACACACACACAAATACACATAGACACGCTCATGCATATGCACACATATACATACACATATACACACATGCATGCACACACATATATACTCAAATACACATATGCATTCATACACATACACATGCGCGCACACATATATACTCAAACATATACACATATGCATTCATACACATACACATGCACATGCGCACGCACACACACATGCACGCACATACATGTACACACATACACATATGCACAATGCATATACATTTACTACATACATACACACCAAATGCACCCATGCATGCACACACATATGCACCAATAGATAAAGGCGTACACACACACACACACGCACACCTCACAGATAGCTGTCAATTGTCATGCTGGGTTGAATGTGTAGGTTCAAGCTTGTTATGTATGACTCATTCTCTCTCTCTCTCTCCCTCTCTCTCTCCGCCTCTCCAGTGCTGGTGTTGATGTTCGTCATGTGGATGAAGAGGAGGGATAAAGAGCGTCAGGCCAAGCAGCTTCTGATTGACCCCGAAGACGATGTGCGCGACAACATCCTGAAGTATGACGAGGAGGGCGGAGGAGAGGAGGACCAGGTACACACACACTCTCCTGTCCTCTCACACACACACACACACACACACCGCTCTCTCCCAACCCGTTACTCTCTCTTTCATGGTGCCTCTTGTCTCAGATGAGCCTTGTTTCTCTGCTGAGAGCCAAACATTATGAAACACACACACACACACACACACTGCTGTAGATACTGTATGTGTGTTGCATGAAAGGGGAAGTTCAGCAACACAATCCGTAAAGCACAAAAGTGTGTCAGTAAGCATTCGCCTCATTTCGGGATGCAAATTTTCCTGCAGCGGCCAGATAAAATAACTTTCATGTGGAACAAAGCCAGTGAGTGAGAACCATACGCTTACTTGTTCATTCTTCAAGAAAAGGCACATTGCACTTTACATGTAGAGTTTCTTACTAGGGACGCACGATGATATCGGAATCATATCGGAATCAGCTGATAATTGCTTTGTTTTGTTTTTTTTTGTCATCTGCAAAATGCTTTGATTTGACCAACATTTCCAGGTGAAAGAAAAATCGCTATTTTTGGGATGTGACTTCCGACTCATTACGGCAGATCGGGTCACATATTTATTTCTGCATGTTTTAATTTTTACTCTTTAGTTTGGAGCTTATTTTATTATATTTCTTTAACTTGAACTTCTGTTAACTCCATTTTATTTTCACATTTCACAACATTTGTATTCTTGTATGTGATGCATAAAGAATCTTAAATCTTGATTACAGAATCGTAAAAGCATCACTGACTGCCTCCATTTTCCCGTGTGTGTGTGTGTGTGAGCAGGATTACGATCTGAGTCAGCTCCAGCAGCCCGACACTCTGGAGCACGATCTGGTGAAGCCAGTGGGCATCCGACGTTTGGACGAGCGTCCCATGCACCCGGAACCCAGCTACCCGCTCCGTTCGGCCGCTCCGCACCCCGGAGACATCGGAGACTTCATCCACGAGGTGTGTGTTGCTCTGTGTGTGTGTGTATGTGTGTGTGTTTGTGTGTTTACAGCCGTCTCGCCATGTAAACGTTTGGATGGCACCAGTGATAAGGGTTAATAGTGATTGATTGGCCAACTGGACTTCAATCCTATTAGGTTAAATGGACATTAGTCAGGATTAGGTAATCAGCAGCATCGTTCTGCGGTCAGGTTATGGATGTGTTCTATTACTACACACACACACACATCTGCGCACACACTGTTGGGGCAGCTCCTTTTACCATTTGATTTGTGTATTTTGGGGCAGTTGGTAGTGTAACGATAGGGAGTCGTCCCGTGATCGGAAGGTCGGCAGACCGGTAAAGGTACCACTGAGGTACTCATGAGTAAGGTACCATTCCCAAGCACTGCTCCACAGGGGGGTTGCCAAAAAAGCTGCCCACTGCTCCTTCACGGATGGGTCAGATGCAGAGGTCACATTTGGTTGTGGTGCACTGTGTGCTGTGGTGTGTGGTATGAAATCACTAACTTTCGCTGACTTTCACACTCAAAATGTGTAAGTTCGGTTCTGTTCAGCCGACAGCTTTTCAAAAGTTTCTTTGCTACTGAGAAAGTAGTTCAGCTAGTAGCGTCACTAATTTTAGTTAGCTACTGTACACACACACAAGCACGCATGTACGCACACAAACACACACACACACAGAAGCCTTGTAGGCATTGAGCCTTGTAGGCACAAGAGAAGATAGAAACGGTTTAAAACACAAGATGAATTAAACATTACTGGTAAGCTTTAGTGACTGCACTTAAAAGACAGTTAAGCCCTGTAGGAGTGTGTGTGTGTGGGTATATGTGAAAGTGTGTGTGTGTGTGTGTGTGAGAGAGAGAAGTGCTGAAAAGTGATGATATATTTCACCAGAGCAGATTCAACTCTGCTCCTGCTCTCTTCTTACAGAATATTCCATTTTATAGCAGGCAAGGTTTCTACTGGCAGAGATACACTGCAAAAAATGCCTTTTTAAAAATAAGAAAAAATGTACTATTTTTTAGGAAAAAAAATACTTATTTCAAGCAAAATTATCTGCCAGTGCAGCAAGAAAATTGCACTTGCTAAGACTTCTTAAAACAAGATAAATTTTCCTGAAACAAGTCAAATAATCTAAACAATATTCAGTCTTACCAAGAAAATAAATCCAAAAAATGGCATAACAAAATTAAAATGCTGAACTCAAGTCAATTACACTTGTAGAGATTTTATTTTTTGCAGTGTACACGTAGAATTGTACTGGTACATAATATTATGTGAATTCAATGGACAACGATTCGACGTCTGCCGCTGAGACTCATTATAAGACAATATCAATTCAGTTCAATTCTATTTCTATAATGTTCTTGACAACAGTTATTGTCACAAAGCGCTTTACATACAGTACTGTGCAAAAGTTTTAGGCAGGTGTGAAAAAATGCTGTCAACAAAGAATGCTCTCAAAAATGGAAGTGTTAATCATTTACTTTCATCAGTCAACAAAATGCAGTGAATGAACAAAAGAGAAATCTAAATCAAATCAATATTTGGTGTGACCACCCTTTGCCTTCAAAACAGCATCAATTCTTCTAGGTACACTTGCACACAGTTTTTGAAGGAACTCGGCTGGTAGGTTGTTCCAAACATCT
>JAVGVS010000071.1:431174-526174 GCA_032718565.1 Distichodus sexfasciatus
ATAATAATAATAATAATAATAATAATAATAATAATAATAATAATAATAATAATAATAATAATAATAATAAGGTTAAGAAGTTAGACTGCACTGTTGGTGCAAAACTGCATAAGATTTTTATGAATATATTTATGTGCACATTTTGCTCCGTAGTTTAGGAGACACAAATCTCAACCCTGATTTAAAAACAATTCTCAGTATTTTCTGTCAACGTGCTGCATTATGTGGGAAACTCAGCAAATCTTAATAGTTTTGCTAAGAGGAGCTGCAGAAGTGTACCAATCATTAAAAAGCCATGTTGCTTCTCCGTCACGTCCCAGACATCAGTCATTTCGTCAGCTCACGACAGCTCTTGATTTTTGTGTCTGCCCCTTTGGGACGCTGAGAAGCTGCAGTGGAGGCTAATCACTGGGTTTTGAGAGGCAGAAAACAGACGTGTACAACAAAATCAAGAAACTGGCTAATTAGTGACCTGATTTCCTCAAGCAAGACTAATTACAGGAGCTGCAGCACTCAGCACAGGACCGAGACAGATTGTAAACCTGATGATGGCAAACATCCAGAGTGAGGTCAAAGGTCCTGTCAAAATTAAGACAAAATATGTAAACCTGATCCGAACACGAGTCACTTCCTCTACCTCACAATCAGGAGGAAGCCAAGCTCTCAACAGCTGATCAGAAAGCAATGTGAAAATGTGATGTAAAATCTAGTTTCTGTGCCTAATAATCAACCAACCAACCAAAGGCTTATCTACTCACTATTCCATGCCTGTCTATCTATTTATCTGCCTATCTATCTGTGTGTCTATCTATCCATCCATCCATCTATCTGTCCGTCCGTCCCTCCATCTATCTGCCTATCCGTCCGTCCGTCCATCTATCCGCCTATCCGTCCGTCCGTCTGTCCATCTATCCACCTATCCGTCCGTCCATCCATCCATCAGTCCATCTATCCGTCTGTGCGTCCGTCCGTCTATCCGTGCGTCCGTCCGTCTATCCGTGCGTACGTCCATCTATCCGCCCGTACGTCCATCTATCCGCCCGTCCGTCCATCTATCCGCCCGTCCGTCCATCTATCTGCCCGTCCGTCCGTCCGCCCATCCATCTGCCCGTCCGTCCGTCCGCCCGTCCATTTGCCCGTCCGTCCGTCCGCCCGTCCATCTATCTGCCTATCCGTCCGTCCATCTATCTGCCTATCCGTCCGTCCGTCCATCTATCCGTCCGTGCGTCAGTCCATCCATCTATCCGTCCATGCGTCCATCTATCCGCCCGTCCGCCCACCCATCCATCCATTCATCCATCCATCCATCCATCTATCTATCCGCCTATCCGCCCATCTATCCATCCATCCACTGTATCTATCCGTCTGTTTTCTGTAGCTATTTATCCACTCTATTCCTCCATTCAACCACTGATCCATGTAAGTGGACACACTCATCAGTATAAAAACAACCGAAACCTTGTCTATGTTTTTAATAACATTTTGCCTCTAAAATTCTCACAGCTTCTTCGGCTATTTAAGTATTTCACACAAACCCAACACTACCCAGTGTGATACAGAGAAGAATCAAGATTTGTGTATTGGCCAAACAGCCCCTGATGATGATGATGGTGACAATGAAGGACTCAAGTGTCGATTAGAGCAGCACTCTTCAGTCCACATGATATTATGTCTATATGTACAAACTTCTTGTAATTCGGACTGAAAGAGACACTACATCCACAAATGCTAATGCGACTAACAAAGGACAATGAAAGTTTATCATATGCCTGCCTGTCAAACACACAGGAAATTTCAGCTCTTGTGTGTGCGTGTGTGGGTGTGATGGGGTCACCTTGGAAGCAACATGAGGACCGAGCACATGCCAAAGCGGCGGTCATGGTGAGGACGTATGTGGGAAATCGGTTCTTTTGATAATTAGCCTTTTATAGAGAACATTACAGGAGCTGATTGCAATCATCTCTTTTTCAGCCTGACACACACACACACACACACACAAAGTACTAATACAGTTGAAAAGTGTTGAAAGCATGCACTTTAGATCTGGTTAGAACCAGACTCTGATCGTTAGCCTCATTATCACTAAAATCTAGCCATTAAAAACGATGTTTCATCAAAAAGCATCATGGTTAGCTGGCTGACATATGCAGCCATCATCCTTTTTCTGTAGATATATTTTTAATAATCTATAAAAAACAGATTTATTATTTTAATGCTTATGATAGGATTATCATCATCTGCCATAAATTGGAATCAATTTACTGCACTGCTGTTTTACTGGGAAAGACAGAAACATTTAATGCACAATCTTTACCCAACACTGCAGTCTGCAGTCATCTATGGACATTTATTTAGAAATAAAAGAGGCAGCAAAATCTCTATAACAAAACTGCAGAAAGAATTTTATGATCACAATACAAGCATTGCTTTACGATCCCTATTGTAAATTGATTGAAACGAAAAGTAAAATATAGCATATAAGAGAATCAAAACAACAATTAAAAAAGACAGTAAAACAGATGAAATAGGAAAAAGGTAATAGTAATGAATAAAAATGCTTTAAAAGTTTCTAATCTTGCTGTATGAGCTATTGCAGGTATGTGTTAACATTAGAGCCTGATCGATACATCAGCACCCTGATATTATCAGACAATACGATGATGATGGTGATGAATCCATTTCAGCAGCAGTAATAATAATAACAATAATAATAATAATAATGATAATAATCTCTAGAAAGTTTGTTTTTTTGCTATTCAGATGATGTTACTTGAAACTGTTTGACTATAAAGCAATAATTTTAATATTATTCATTGGATTCTTATTCAGCTGTATTTTCTGTGTTTCTCTTCTCTCTCTCTCGCTCTCGTTTGTTTTATGCCGACTCTTCCTGCTCGGGCTGCTAGGTGTGTTTCAAAGGACGTTAGCAAGGCCTGGCGGTTGTGATGATTCCAGTGTTTTTACATTTAAACAGCACTCTGCGTGTCGCGAGTGGCTGCGAGCATGAACCGCTCTAAATATTAGCAGGCGCTGGGTTCAGAAGGAAGCTGCAAGAGAAGAAAGCACTCGTTTTCCGGAGGCCTTCTTCGGGAACGCTGACGCTTTTGGGACAGCGGTGCGAGTGACAAAGGTCAACTTGGTCTCGTTAGAATAACGGCATTGGCGCTGCGGGGCAGTGGAGCCGCTTTAGAAATTCTGTTTTATTAATGAGTTGCATGTCGTCCCACCAGAGAGGCTTTTATCTGCAACTGGGCTGATTAGAAGTTAGACAAGTCCAGGGAGGTGAAAGCGCCCATGGATGTTATGTAGAATACGGTGGTGGGGAAGCGTATCATCGACCAAACTTCACGAGAGCGTGAACTGACTGTACTTGCACCTCTGCACTTTGCACATCATTGTAATTGTCATTGTTTATCATACAATGAAACTCTGTTTGGTGCAATCCCATTAGCAGGCTCTTAAAACATAATTCAGAAAAATTTTCACTCATACTCTTCACACACTTATTCCTACTGTAAACATAAACAGAATTAATTAAATACATATACACATACAGTACTGTGCAAAAGTTTTAGGCAGGTGTGAAAAAATGCTTTGCTTTCAAAAGCAAGTGTTAATCATTTATTTTCATCAAAATGCAGTGAATGAACAAAAGAGAAATCTAAATCAAATCAATATTTGGTGTGACCACCCTTTTCAAAACAGCATCAATTCTTCTAGGTACACTTGCACACAGTTTTTGAAGGAACTCAGCTGGTAGGTTGTTCCAAACATCTTGGAGAACTAACCACAGATCTATAATCCTACAAAATTATATAATGACTACAAAATAATATAAAGACTACAGTATAATCCTACAAAATCCCTGACTTTGTGTAAGTGTACCTATAAGAATTGATGCTGGTTTGAAGGCAAAAGGTAGTAACACCAAATATTGATTTGATTTAGATTTTTCTTTTGTTCGCGCACTTTGCATTTTGTAAATTGATAAAAATGAACAATCATTATTTATATTTCTGAAAGCATTCTTTGTTGACAGCATTTTTTCACACCTGCCTAAAACTTTTGCACAGTACTGTATATATGGCTAGAATTAAAATAGAACAGCAATTTTGCACATAGGAAATAAGATATTACACAATATCCATGACAAAGACATTGCACAAAGTCCATGATGGAAACTATAAGGAATAGGGGGGTCCTGATGGTTCTTAATCGGCCTGAAGGGAGAGCGGTAAAAAAGGAGTGTCCTGGGTGTGAGACGTCATTCATTATTTTTGTGGCCTGTATAAAAAGGCGGTCCCAGTAAATGTCATTCAGGTTTGGCAATGAGGAGCCGATAATCCTTTCAGCTGTCTTGACAACACGCTGCAGAAAAAAAGGATGTGCAGCGGTGCAGCCAGAAAACCACACCGTGTAGCAGTAAGTGAGGATGCTTTCAGTAGTGCAACGATAGAAGTTTGTGAGAACTTCCCGAGGCAGATTATTACACTTGAGAGTCCTCAGAAAGAACATCCTCTTCTGAGCTTTCTGTCATTGTTAGATAGTTGGTGATGTAACAGTGTTGTGGGGAGTTGGCCTACATCACCGTCACCAATGGCACCACTGAGGTACTCATGAGCAAGGTGCCATCCCCAAGCGCTGCTCCTCAGGTGCTGCCCATGTCAGCTGGCCACTGCTCCTTTAAGGATGGGTCAGATACAGAGGTCACATTTGGTTGTGCGTGCTGTGTGTGTTCACAAACTCTTGAACCACCCCGAAACCCATACACACATATATATACACACCCATACACCAACATGCATCTTTCTGAAGATCCTGGACTTTTTCATCCCAAGGTCCTCAGGAGTATCATAAACTTTTTTTCCCTTGGGTGCTGTGAGTGTGTGTGTGTGTGTGTGTGTGTGTGTGTGTGTGTCAGATGGTAGCAGAACGGGGGTGGATCCTGGACTCTGCCCAGATGGCTGATGGGTCAGGGACGATGTGGTCCAGATGGTCAGGTAGGAAAAACACACACTCGCGCACACACACACAAACAAACTCACCACACACACACACACACACACACTCACACACACACACTGGCGAAGGAGCAGTGCAGCTCTGTGATACTTCTCTTCCCCGCCAAATCCTCGTAACACATCAATATCCAGCATTAAACAGTCTAATGGAACTCGGCAAAGTGTTATAGCGTTAGGACCAACATCAGAGGGGAAAAGCCTCCAGCTTTCTTCTCTCTTTGCTTTTTGAGGCCTTGATTTTTCCACACTGCCTCTTCAAACTCACTCCTCTCACTTCCACGCACTCCTTTTTCACCGCTCTGATCCACATTATCAAAAATTTCACCCACAATTTACAGTATAATCCTGGTAGCAGAGTGGTCAGCCACACTGTAATCAACTGCTGTAAACCTACTTTTATTTCTCAGTATTTCTACAGTATTTTACAGAATATACAGTACACTGTGGGGGTGGGCAGTTGGTAGATCGGAAGATCGCCGGTTCAAATCCTTTACCACTAAAGGTACCATAAACATGTTAAATGTTGCTTAGGTCTTGCATGTTCCACTTATTTGTCATGTTGTGTAAAACTCGCATTGGTCAGGTCTGGTCTCAGTCTCGTCTCTGTCTCAGCCCTTCAGAGTCAATCTCGCCACGCTCTGGTTGTGGTAGGGACTTCAGTTTAGTTGGTCTTGACTACCATTTGTGTTTTCAGGTTGTCTCTTTGCAAATACAGAAACAAACTATACGTATACATGTTTTCACTGTAAAAAGATTTACCAGCCATTTTCAGTACTGTTACAGAATAATGTATTTGATTTTTTTTAATGATTTGTCTTTGTGAACAGACCACAGCACAGCAAACAATGCAGTGTTTGGGGATGGTACCTTGATCATGAGTCCCTCAGTGGTGCCTTTACTGGTTTGGGACTTGAACCAGCAACCATCTGATCTTGAGGTGAATACCCTAACCATTACACTATCAACTGCCCCAATTTACAGTGCAATACTGTAATTGCAAAATACTCTATGTCACAGTAAATGTATACATATTTTTACAGTATTGTACTGTTGTCTATTGTGAGTGTCTCTCTTTTCAGAAGAAATGCTTCAAATTTTTCATGCTTGAAGAATACAAAAATGGAAAATAACTGTAAATTTACAGCAACTGGTTACAGCACAGAATGCTTTACGTTTACTGTGAGTGATTATTTGTCATTGTGAACACAGCACAGCACACAGTGCACCACAGTGCATTTGACCCATTCATGAAGAAGCAGCTGACATTTGCAGCACCCGGGGAGCAATGTTTGGGGACGGTACCTTGCTCATAAGTACCTCAGTGGTACCTTTATCTATCTGAGACTTGAACCAGCAACCTTCTGAACATGGAGTGAACTCCCTAATTGTTACACTGCCCAATAGGTTACTGTACTTACAAGCTTGAAAGCACACTTTGTATAAATGTACAGCTTGTCTTTCAAAAGTACTGTTATGAAAACTCTGTAAAGAACTGTAGGGAAATAACGGTAAATTTACAGCAGTCGGTTAAAGTAAAAATGAGCAAGGTGAAACTACAGCACAGAAATAAAAAAGCACAACGCGAGTAGAGCGTGTCACTTTGGTTTTTTACTTATTACCAACATAGAGCTTTTCCAATGCCGGCCGTGTAGCCGAGAGAAACTACTCCATAAGGCATCGCCTCAGCACGTCTTCTGGGATTTCTCCAGGAGAGAGAGAGGAGACAATGATTTGCGACTCCGCACTCAATTCCCAGCTTTGAAAGCTTGTGATCAGGAGGGAAGCAAGGTTCTCCAGGGAAACGGAGATGGATGGAGATGAAACTGGTGCGAAAGAGAGAGAGAGAATGAACAGAGGATGCAAGAGGATCCCATCGGCTTGTGTTAATTAGAAGAGAGATTGGACTCTAGACTGAATTTTAGGTGTTTAATTTTTAATGTGCACGCCTGGTGCGAAAAAACGTATCCAGATAGAGGTTTATTCTGGTTTTTAGAGAGAGAAAATTTCCAACAGTGATCGTGTTTAGGGGCTAAAGGGTTGGTGGTGGTTTAGTGTTGGTATCAGGCACATGCTAACTGATAACTGTAAATTTGGTGATTATTTTAAATGTACAGTTAACACAGTATTTTACTGTACTTTTTTTTTTTTTTAAAGGCTGTAAATCTGGGTTTTTAAGCTTGCCAATTGCACTACAAAATTTCACTACAATTTTCTTTGTTTTGTAGTATCATTTTGTTTAATTTCTGCATTTCTGCATTCTGAACTGCATTCTAAAACAAAATTATTTTTTAATAAACTTGTTTTATATTCTGAGGCATTGCTTGATATAGTAAAAATGATATATTTTAAAACTAGGGAAGCACAACGATATCGGAATCGTATCGGAATCAGATGATAATTGTTTTTCGTTCAAGTCATCGGGATCGGACCGATGATAAGATTTGCCTGATATTTCCAGTCGGTAATTAATGACGTATTTATTGAACGCCAGAAAGTTAGCACTTGTGCCAGGCATGTCCAGGCAAGTCTGAGGTGGAATTTTATATGACCCGTGTCATCTGTCTTAAAATGTATGGCGTTATTTTGTGCAAGAATTCTGAACACGCAGTGGAAGGTTTGCCAGCAAAATCTATTGTATTTACGTGCGCAACTCGGACTACACGTTCACTCACTCACTTGACTTGGTGCTATGTTGGAAATGTCAGAGCTACGGTGTTATTTTTGTGCCAAGATTCTGAGCGTGCAGTGGAACTTTGGTGAGCAAAATATCATGTCTTTACGTGCTCAATTCTGACTTCCTCATTTATCAGCGTCAGCAGATATAAGTGTTAAAAACATTGGATCACGGCATCGGCCTATAATTCCCATATCGTGCAGCCCTAATGAAAACTATAAGAAGGAAATAAATGCTTTTGGTTTCTGAGGTTAGGGTCAGGTGTAGCTGTAGAATTATTTACTAGTCTTTATGGGAGTAAATGGAAGGCACTCACAAAGACAGTAATGCACGTGTGTGTGTGTGTCTGTGTGTGTGTACATGTGCATGTCCAAAGACCTGAAAACTACTTGACACACATGACTGGACTTATGAAAACAATTGTAAAATCACAACAAAGTAGTGACCTCCAAGCAGCTGGTGTTTGCATTAGCCATCAGGCTAACAGCGAGACAGAGAGAGAGAGAGAGAGACAGAGAGAGAGAACGAACTGATTAATTCCAGCAAAACTAATTAAACAAGCTTCCTCAGCACGGCCACTAAACCGCGAGAAGTTTTCTAAGAGAGCAGCTTAGCATTATTATTAGTCCACACTAAACAAACCTGCGCGAGAGGCTAATTAAACACACTGGCTGGCGCACAGGCCAAGACGCAGCGGTGAATTAGCATTAGCATTTACTTAGCCAGTGAAGGGGAATAAAGCTGTAGGAAGCTGAAATCAGCAATTGGATGAGCACTGATAAGCAGGCCTTTAGCCACGGCATGCTAATGCTTAATTTCACACACATGATCACACACACACACACGCTGGGGAACTGTGTTTAACTGCTCTCTTGTTATAGAAGAAACAAGAGCAGTGCTTGGGGACAGTACCTTGCTTGGTACCTTTACCGGTCTGACCCTCAGATCACAGAGACAATTCCCTAACCGTTACACTACCAACTGCCCCAAAGTTTAACGTTGGAGTTTGGTGTTCTTTTCAATCCAACAGGCATTTACCATGAAGCTGTTTCTGAAGCACCGTGTTTCTGAAGTACTGCTAGACTGAGGATGAAGACACGCAGGTATCTTATAAGTGGCAGAGAGGGAAAATGACTGGAGCAATGACTTGGTAACAGCTTGGGTGCTTGCTCTGTGATCGAAAGGTCGTCAGTTTGAATCCCAGACCATTAAGGGTACTACTGAGGTACTCATGAACAAGGTGCTGTGCTGTGCTGTGGTGTGTTCACAATGACAAATATTTACTTAATTTGCTTAATTAATTCATTCACTTAAAACACACATGCACTAAAAATGTGACCCGATCTGCCGTAATGAGTCGGAAGTCAGCGTTCTATTTAGTATATGTGCTGCCGTAGCAAGCACAAGCATTCTATTTATTTAGATACGGGCCGATTATGTTGACAAACATCAAAAATATTGGTTTTTCTTTTTTAGTCTTATATGAAAGAAAAGGTCTTCAAAATCAATCTGGTCTCCAAAAAAAAATTGCTATTTTTGTGATGTTTTTCAACATAATCGGCCCGTATCTAAATAAACAGAACGCTGACTTCCGACTCATTACGGCACATCGGGTCACAAATTTGTAAGAGCCTCTTCACTGCTTGTAGATTCTGTTCTTACTTAAGATATTAATATATTGGTGATTCTCATAATTTGTTAGAAATGTGTAAGTGTATTTTTGAGAACAAATTTCTTAAAGAACGGACAGTGAATGATGCCCAATAACAACAGAGAACTGAACATGTTTACTCTCATAGTGACAGTGCATCTCATTCACCAATATTATTTTATATATTTTCCTAAATATGTTCTTGAGAAAGGTGACATTCAAAAAGCACAATATTATTCAACTGTGGAATTTACTAAAAGCAATGACAATATTTTTCACAGAAATAAAATAAAAGCAAAAACCTACCTGTTACCTGTAGACTTACCAAATCTACAGTAAACACTGGTGAATGCTAAAATCAATGTAAAAATGTTTAAGTACTTTTAAAGAACTTTTTGGATAAATGATGCGATGTGAACAACATAAGGCATAAACAAACCATATAATAACTACTACCGAACTGAACTTTATATCCATTAGCTGTGAGTCATTTGAGGACAATATTAGTAATATTAACTCAAGTAACCTCTAAATCTAGATTTTTTTAAGTACTTAAGTTGGAGGATATTTTAAAAAATGTCATTTGAATTATTTCTTGACATCCAATAACGAAATTCACTTCATCCCTCGATCATCCACAATTCATCACCTCTTCTGGCCTCGTTTGAAGTCAGAACTTTTCACACACATGGTCTTGAGGAGCGTTCCCATGGCGAAGACAGTCTCATTCAGTTTGATAGAGCGAGACAAGAGCGGCGATGAATAAGGCTTGTAGACAACAACCGACTTCAGACGAGGAAAGCTGCACATCGGTCTTTAAAAAAAGAAGTAGAAGAGGCTGCATTTTTTAAAAACGGGGCTCGCGGCCTGCTGTATAAAAGGCCTTCAAAGCGGGTTGCGCCCAAATTTCAACGAGAAGTTGGGCATCAACTTTACTGGCAGGCTTGGCGTCGGAGCCCCTGCCGTGAGCCGACGATCAGAAATATTGTTATTTTTTTGGGGTCTGTCAACGTTAAGTAGAAGAAAAGGAAGCCTCGGAATAACATCCATAATGAAACGCTTGTCAAAACATCGTGACTTCATAAGGCCACGAGGCATTGCATCACGGCCGAGCCGGATTTCAGCGCAAACGTTGGTAAATATGCTTGTATTTCTCTTAAGCCACAGTGGGCGGCATGTTCAGAAACGCTCATTAGATAAGTTGGCTGTTCGTTGGCTCTCTGTACTCACACACACACACACACACACGCAATCACGCAGGCATGAACATGGTTTCATCACTAAAAAAAATATCTCAATATTTCACTTTGACTTTTCACTTTTATGATTGGATTTCTTTAAAAAAAACATCTTTAAATAGACTAAATAATCTTATATGCAATTCAAATGTAATTCAAGCCTTATTTATGCACAGCTTCCAACCGAGACCAAAGCTGCGTTTTTATGCAGGCAAAGCTCCGACATATAGACAATGTATTACGTATTAAATGCTGTATGAAAATGCAGTAAAATAAACATTAAGTACATACACAGAGCTGGACAATATAGCAGCATAAATCATCCCCAGCTTTTGTTGAGGCGAGCATCTGAATCAGATCCGTACTGGCTTAAGGGCAGCAATTACTGTAATTCTGCAGATTTTGCAAAGGTAAGATAATTAATCTCATGAGGAAGTTTGCCAGCGGTGTTGTCTTGACACTGGGTATTTACACTTATTATAATGTGTTTTTTCCTTTCTTCTTGTGTTTTTCGCCCGCAGCAACTCCATTCATCTTGGTGTGAGACTCGTGAGGCTCGCAGACTCGTCTTTCTTTTGATATGCAGGCACATTTTTTTGAAGGCAGTTCTGTCCAGATGGAGTGATCGGCTAATGCCAGCCTCCTAATGCACTAATAAGGCGATCTCTCAGCATGTGTACCTCTCCTTCTTTCCCTCTCTCTCTCTCTCTCTCTCTGTGTCTTATAAATATACAGTACATACCAACAATCTTATCTTTTGTAAGATACACGATAATCACGTGACACATGATTGTTAAATGAGCAGAAAGTACAGTGAATGTGTTCATGTGTAAAACTACTAATTTTCTTTACGTCCTGCTTAAGTAAGTAAGTGATTATTGGATTATTTTGTCATTGTAAACACACCACAGCACACAACGAAATGTGACCTCTGCATTTCACCCATGCGTGAAGAAGCATTTTTTGGCAGCCCCAGGGAGCAGTGCTTTGGGGACGGTACCTTTGTTCGCTGCCCCATGTTCGCTGCCCCATAAGAGTTAAATCTCTTGTGATTTGAAGCCTGACCTTGTGATATGTGTTGACCAGCTTTACATGGTGCTTAAATCTGACTTCACAGATACCTCTATGCTGTTTATTTCATATAAGGTAAAAAAATGGTATAAGAAAACTGTAGATAAAAAGATGAACAATGTGAAGGTTAAAAAAACCCAGTAAATTCAGTAAAATTGTTACAGTCAGAGACTTTACATATTAGTTGTTGTGGGCAGAATCAGTTATTATTATTTATGGTTAAATTATAACCAAATAAATATCCATCAGTATATTTGATATTTTGTCAAACAAACTACCTGAACTCAAATCAGCTGTTTCACTCAGAAAATTACTAATTTACATTAGTAATTGGTGTAAAGCTTTGCTTTTTGTGAAAGTACGAGCACACTTGTGTATTTCCCTCAATTTTCTTCAGTTTAGCCTGGCAAGTTACTGTCACTGTAGCTCTCTCTCATAAATATTTCAATACATGCAAACAACACATTTTGCAAATTGATACATAAATCACATACATAATAATTACATACCTCACACATGTAAGAGTTACATGGATAAATAGGTCTATGAGCTCCACTAAACATGCCTCTGAAGTAGTTTATTGTAAACACCTCTCAGATTAGGCATTTCACCTGCTTTTTACTCCTCTATTTCAGTCCCTTTCAGAACAGGCTGTTTCTCATTAGTATTCCTAAATGCACATGAGCCACTGCTGCCCACACACGCCCCTCACTCTGGAACTGGGGTGTAGACAGCACGGCGAGAGTTTACCTCACGTGAATATAATCCACACGGCTGCTGCTAACAGACCATCCATACAGCCGTACATGTTCAACACAACACTCCGCCGCTAGACTTCTTCACGGCGATTCCTACATTAGCGCTTGTGAGAAAACATGGCGGATCAGGAAGCGCTAGCAGTTCTACCTGGTGGGCGGAGCTTCTCAGATAGGAGGGTGGAGTTATTCAAATGTCCTCTACTGTGACGTAGAAGTAGGGGAGAAATCTAAACAGCTAGTTTAAGCACATGATTTCTGACATTCGTAAATTAATACCAACACAATTCACAATTTTTATAAAATTTACAGTGTGTGTAGAGGCAGCAAACCCAACTTTTAAAAATTAAAAACTTATTTTCATATACAAAGAACAGAAAAAGTGATTTTTTTTCATAATGTGGGACCTTTAACATGCCGATTTCACTCTGGGTGTGAAATCTCTTTTATTAGTTTTAAATAAAAATGCATAGTAACAAGTTATTTTAAGTTAAGATAGAAGAGTAGTAACGTTACAAAGGCAACACAACAGTAAACAACAGTAATAATATTGTACAATATTAACTTTTGGTTTGATGCCTTTTTACTGTAATTGTTAAGAATAATTGTGGTTAAGAATAAGTACATTTTTATACATCTTTTATACGTAGATTATGATGTAGATTTCTTCAGTGCAGACTTGCGATTATTGTAATACGTGCAAACAGCACTGATATCTGTTCTCTTTATATTATATTTTTTAAAAATACACAGTAAGAAAGCTATAGTTCAGAAGGACAACTAGTACATTTATAAAGTTAAAACAACAGTAAACACAATAAAACCCAAAACACTAATACTTTGTTTAGCAACCATTCATTATTTTTCTTATTTTAAATCTGTAAAACTTTGTATTTTAGGAGAATCTCAAGTATAACTATACATAAGAATAACTGCATATAGCTTTTGTTTTGTGTGTGATAGAATACACATTTTTGCCTTTTTCCCCAGTTTCCTTCAATGTAGCCTTGTTGTTTACCCTCACTATAGCTCTCTCTCTCTCTTTATCAGTGTGTGTGTGTGTGGTGAAACTGGATGGCTGCACATAAATTTTCTTAAGTGTTTTTTATATGTCAGACCCCATTATATTCAAAGTGTGAAAATTCCACCGCGTCTCGGCCCTTAGCTGCTGCCGTTTGTTAATGAGCCACAATCAGTCAGCAGCAGCAGCAGCAGTGAGTGGAGGTGTCTCTCCTGCACAGCTCTTTACTGACGAGACAAAGACTTGCTCTTCTGTAATTGATGAAAATATTTGTTCGTTTGCTCTTTTATGCTGCTGAGAGACTTCTGTACGTGGACGCGTTTCATTTCCGCAGGGGCCGGTTGTTTCTCAGCACTCCATCTGCTTTTTTACTAAAAATTCTATGTGTGTCGCTTCCATTGGTGCGTCCCAGAGGCCAATCTTTTGGTTTGTGACAGGTGCTGTGAGTCCCTGCGTGTAAGTAAATTGGTAGAAATAATTTAGATTGATTATGGTACAATGGCATGTTGTTAATGGCCTAAAGTGCACTGTGTGATTCTCTCAGCTGCTCATCCACAGCCGGATTAAAAAGTGAGGATGTGTTTTTTTAAAAAAGCTGGGTTTCTGTGTTGCTGTTCATGTCATGTAGCTCTCTCTCTCTCTCTCTCTTCCCTTCTTATAACCCCTCTGTCCTCATTCCATCTCACTTACTAATTCACACACATCCTCTCTCTCTCTCTCTCTCTCTTCAAGATAGCTTTAATAGAAAGACTGTATCAAAAGTCAAATTTCAATGCATTGACTATTTAACCATTTTTTCAAACACAACACAAAATAATTGAAAATCACACAATAATAACAGTAAAGATTACATACAGTACATCACACATGTAAGTCTTCAACAAGCTGTCATGTCTGCATGTCCTGCTGATTTGCTATATTTCCTATTCAGACTAATTTCATGTTTCCATGGAGAACATGAAAATTTCCATGTGATCCCAAACTTTGAGCTGAAGAGTATAAACCATTAATGTCTTTCAGTTTTTCTCAGGCGTTTAACTACATTGACTAAACCATTAACGTTGTCAATTCCAGATAAATACGAGCAAAACAGCAAACATTAAATTCTTGTACAACAGCAGAGACTTTCCAACATTCCTCGCACTTCCCTTTTCTTTACTGAAGGATTTTCGTCACAGTGACCACAGGATAACAACAAAATCACATGTCTGAACAAGTTATTTACTACAAAATGGCAGCAGCTGCTAACGCCCAGTCCCCAAAACACTTCTTGGAACTGGGCCAAAGTTGTGATTAGTTAACCACTTCCTGCAAATCTAACTGTAAAGTGCTTTTCAGGTGCCTAACTGTCCTGACAATTTACATTCACAGCATTTAGCAGATGCTATTATCCAGAGCAACTAGACATTTTTCCTAATTTCAGAGAATTTCCCTTAGAGCAACTTGAGGATGAGGGTCTCACTCAGGAACCCAATGATGGAAGTGCTGGAGGTAGAATTAAAACCCACAACCTCTCGGTCCAGAGGCAAGTGTCCTAACCACTAGACCACCATTACCCCACAACAACCAAGAAAAATAAAAATGTACATTGTAAAAGTTGGCACAAAAGTCAAAGTCAAAGTTAACTTTATTGTCATCTCTACTATATACTGTACAGATATACAGAGAGACGAGACGACATGGCTCTAGTTTTTGCAGTGCAATAGAAAATAAAGAACAGAGAACAAATAAGGCACACAGAATAAACAACATATAAATAGAATACAAAATATACATTTTAAACTAGGAATGGAATATTAAATATAACTTTAAACTAGAACTAAAAATAGAAGTAGAGGAGAGACAGTTTGGATGCAGTATTATCTACAAAAGTGGAAGTTGACTTTTACACTGAATGTGCAGGAGGTTAGAAACAGTTTCAATATGAGAAATTCTATATCCAGTTCTTTTAATAAAACAGTATTCTTAGAAAGTATGACTAACATTTAAGTTTTGCAGATATTTTAACAGTAGTGGAGAACCAGGGTCTGTGCAATATTTTTCAATAATTTGTGTCGAAACAGTTAGATAAGTTAGATAGAAAGTGACCAGTGATATATACATCCAATGTTCAATGGTTGTGCAAAATAAATAGTCAAATAAAGTACAGTAACCAAGTATTTGTACTGCGTTACTTCCCATCTCTGACTGCAATACAAGTGCAAAGGCATGTAACGTAAAACAAAAATACTATTATGTACTACCAAAAAAACACACTGATTAAAATTTGTCTGATCTCTCACCTCTCTGATATTAGGCCATGATTTGTTATTATCATCGTCATCATCATCGTCAACATCAACGCTTTCCCTGACAATCCAACATGCAATTACAGCAGCCTGTACTAATATGTAACGTTGAATGCAAAAGGCAATATTTATTTTGTACTGCTTTACTGTAGCCTACAGTAATAATATTCTGAAAATATAGCAAGTGAATTTTGATTTTCTCGCTTAAATGTACAGCATGTGAATGTTGACTTTCCCACTTGAACGTTCGAATAATTGATGCCAAACATAACCATGAAGTATTTGGCTGCTCTCTTACACCAGCCTCACATAGAAAGCGACCCTGGATACCTAATGACATGGTCTGCCATGGTGTTCCTGTCTGTCTTGTGTCATTTTGTGTTTAAAAATAAACCACATAACCTCCGCAACATTTCACATTGTGTTAGAGTAGTTTAGAGGTAGATTTGCAGGAAGTGGATAAGCAAATTGCCCAAGTTCTGCCCAATTTCCCCAAACGTTTTGGGATTGGCTCTTAGCAGCTGCTGCCATTTTGTAGTGAGTAGCTTGATCAGAAAATCTGATGTGATTTTCTTGTTACCAACTGATCACTATGATCAGTGTTTTGCGAAAAGCAGTGAAAAGCGATGTGCAAGCAATGTTTACATCTTTGTGGTTGGGCAAGAATATTTGCCGTTTTGTATTTGGAATTGACAACACACACTGATGGCTTGGTCGATGTAGTTGAGCAGCTGGGATACTGCCTGAACCCTCACTTCCCCAGTACTGGACCACGTGTTCATCAACATCACAAACAATACTTTCCCTTGCATATTTCATATAACCATAAAATGTTTGGTGCACTCACATGAACAAACTCACATGCAGGGAATACATGATTACATAATGACATGTCTACAGTGATGTCCCTCTCTGTGAGGTGATTATTTGTCATTGTGAACACAACACAGCATTACACACCACAACCAAATGTGCCCTCTGAATTTGACCCATCCATGAGGGAGTAGTGGGAAGCTTTGCCAGCACCTGGTGAGCAGTGATTGGGAACGGTACCTTGCTCATGAGTACCTCATTGGTAGCTTTACCGGTCAAGGACTTGAACTTGAACTCAACCCTCAAGTGGGCCTTATGCGCAACATTAGTTCCATGTTCGTTAAACAGGTGACCTCTCTTCTGCACTATTTGGGGGTGCATTTCCCAAATGCATAATAGCTAATGTACTGCTAACTACATTAGCAATGCTATGTTAGCTGCTTATTTACACTATGTTAGTTGCTAGTGTAGTTAGTAACTGTCACGCGCACACTGTGTCCCGCGGCCGATAGCAGGACCCGGAAGTTGTCAGTCATGGTTGAGGGAGTATTAAAGGAGTAATTTCCTCATGGCGCATCGCTCTGTCATTGAGTCAATCGGCTCACCATTCCCACCCTGTCGGCGTCAACTGTGTGTTGCTAGTACACAGATTATTTGTGGTAATCCTAGCTCTTCGTGTAAGAGAGTTCTTAGATCAATTCGCATGGCAATCCTACCTACTCACGCTATCAGCCGCGTTGGGGTTAACCACCACACTACATGGGCTAACGGCTAACATATAGCAGTCTGTTATATCCTAACCAGATGACTGGCAGACTGCGAGCATTTGGCATTCGGTTCAAATCCTAACCAGATCCCTGTCTGAATCATGAAACGACATGCCTAACCCGGCTGCTGAAAGATTGTGATCGTCTGGCTTTCTCGTCATATCCTACCCAGATCCCTGACAGCAACTATGCTTTTGGGAAACACACCCCCGAATATTAACTTTGTAGATAGTGGGAAACCTCCCTGTCTGTGGTTACTTTTTACACAAATATTTCAACAAATGGGGTTTTATAGTAGATGTCTGCAGGAGCTCCCCCGCATCTCTGCATCCGATATCCACCGGATCTGCAAGTGGTCACACAACCAGACAGCAGACTGGACAAAGGTTTTGGGTTATATGTCTCCTCTTCCATTGATAACTATGATGTTAAGTTGTTATCACCTAGCTAAGTTACCTCAGCTAACGTTAACGTCAATTATGTAGTTTGTCACAATCAACCAAGCACACCTTAACTAACCCTAACTGGCAGACTCTTCACCGTAAAAGTAAGTTTGAGTTGACATAAGTGTAGTGATATAGTAAGTTTACCTCATCAAGTTATCCCGTTAATGCTAACTAATCGGAACGTCAGCTGGCAGAGGCTGGTGCTGTTGAGCACTTGTTTCATTGGGTTTGTTGTGACTTTTGATGAACATGTTGTCACTCATTTTTCACCAGTATCAAACTAAGACAGGATCACTATATTTCAGCATTCTCCACATGCTGAAAAACACTAACATTGGACGTTCCACATATGGCCTATTACAGCAATACTGCTCTAAGAACCTTTGGATCACAATTTTGAGCCTTGGACCCAGCAACCTTTCAAACACAGGGCCAACTCTAGCAACAGTGAAGTTGATCGCCTGAGAAAAACTGTACCGTTAACACAGAATTATGTATTTACATGCCACTGCTACTGGTTCAGTCTGCAGTGACAGAGAAAATCTCTGCCTCAGGATGGATACATGGAGTTTCCTGTGGAATGTCAGTATTAGGGAATGCTGGCCTGTGGGAATGTGGGGTCGTGTCAAAGTTTCAACTGAGCTGTAGTTGAGGTGAAGAGAGAAGGTGGGGAGGTAAAATTCATGTGGAGAGCACTTTAGAAACCTCTATTGACCGGGTCTGCTGGGGACACGCAGTAGAGAATTTTAGAGTTATTGTGGCCAGTGCTGTTGCATCAGTGTGGAAGCCAACGATGGGAGAAAATTGTCCATTTTGTGACTGTAGAGAAACTGGGTTTTTTTTGTTGTTTTTTTGTGCACTGTCATAGACACACGGTTTGTTTGTGTCCTTTAGTCAATTGCTGAGTTAGGAGCGGGGGAGTGAGCAGTCTGCTTTGAGAGGGCAGAGTAGCCAAACTGGAAAGTGAAGTACATGCTGTCTGTTTAACATTAATGCAAGGATTTGTACTCGATATTCACAATATAATCATTTACTACATTGCACATGCAACAAGCCAAGATATATCGAGTGTATTTGACTTATCGCCCAGCTCGTGTGCTGAGTGTTAGTGATGGGTTTTCATAGTGCAAAAAAGAGAGAAAAACAATAATGTTAATCTCGTTTGTTAAATGTTTACAGTCAAACTTAAATTCATGTGTAAAATACCTTTCACATATCACCAAGTGCTAAACAATAGAAATACAGAACACAAATCTAGATCAATAATTGCAGCCAAAAACAAAAATAAAAGTAAAACTAAGCAAATTAGATGCAAAATTAATGTAGATGTATTAAATGGCGCCGTCGCCTCACAGCAAGAAGGTTCTGGGATTGATCCCCGGGTTGGTCATAGGGGTTTTCTGTGTGGAGTTTGTGTGCTCTCCCCATGTTCGTGTGGGTCCAAAGCTTGCGCTGTAGGTTGTTTGGCGACTCAAAATTAACCCTATAGGTATGTGAGTGTGTTAGAATAGGCTCCAGTCCCTGTGATTAAGCGGTTCTGATAATGAATAAATGCATAAATGCAACAAGAAGCTACATAAACGCTAGTACGGTAGGGTCTTTGCCCTGTAATCACAAGGTCGCAGGTTCGAATCCACGGCCGGTAAAGTTACCACTGAGGTACTCATGAGCAAGGTACCGTCCCCAAGCACTGCTCCCTGGGCGTTGCCCTTGTTATCTGCCCACTGCTCCTTCATGGATGGGTCAAATGCAGAGGTCACATTTGGTGTGCTGTGATGTGGTGTGTTCACAATGACAAATAATCACTCACTTTCATTCTTCATTTTCTCAAAGTGCAGCCATTGGTATAATGTTGCAGAAGGTCAGTAATATACCGGGGGTCTAACCTTGCAAGGCTCCGTAAGTGTGTACTAAAATTTTGAACTGGATTCTGTTTTCCACAGGGAGCCGGTGAAGAGAAGATAAAAATATAAAAGCTAAAATGAATATTAAATATTTATAGAGTAGATGGCTAAACAGCAGATTTGCTTGAGCAAGCATATTTTTAGAACACAGTTTTATGGATTAATGGGAAGTATTTAGGGTTGGAGAAGATTTTGTAGAACCTTTTAAGGCTGTGCTTTTTTTTTGGAACTGTGAAAAGCACTGCAATAAAAATTTGGGAAACTCTCTCTCTCTCTCTCTCTCTCTTCTCTTTTCAAAACTTTTGGGGAATTTGATCTCTAATGTGCTCTTGAAAGCCACTTATCTTGGCTATGTTTACTCAGGCTTGATGTGCTCATCCCCGGGTAAACACGCAGTGAAACGGCCTCTCTCAGCTCTCTCTCTCTCTCTTTCTGCACGGATCGATTGTAAAGTCAAACGGAAGCGTCTCCCACACAAGTGGCCTCGTTAGCGGGGCATTTGCTGCTGATCATTAGCCTGGCTTTCGCCACTAAGCTAATCTTTAGGGTTTATAGCTGTGCTGATCATTAGTCGACAGTATTAGTTTCCTGTCGTTTAAGTGTTGGGCTGCAGGGCGTCTGATGTGTGTGTGTTTGGGGAGGGGCGATTTGTCATGGCTTTACCACATTAAACCAAAGAAGGAAAAATGGCATTTGGAAAATCAATAGCTAATTTGCTCTTTTAGACAACAATATATATTCCGAAATATATTTATTTTATTGCTGAGGTTAAGGTTGAGGTCATGTGTAGGTGCAGCAGTATATGTGTGTTTGTTTGTCTTTGGGCAGGTATTTGTGTTTGGAAGGACCTTAATTTCCCACAAAAGACAGGAAAATATGGGATTTGTCCCTTTTGTGTTATGTAGGTGAAGAAACAATATTTTTCCAGCATTTATTAGAAAATTAATGTTAAATATGTGATTATTTGTTATTGTGAATGGGCAGGATTAAGAATAAGTATATAAGAGGGACAGCTCATATTGGGGAGGTGAGATTGAGGTGGTTTGGACATGTGCAGTGGAGAGATGCTGAGTATATTGGGAAGAGGATGTTGAGAATGGATTGTCCAGGAAAGAGGACACGCGGGTGGCTTGCGTGAAGGAAGATGTGGTGGACAGGAAGATGTGGAGAACGTTGATCCGTTGTGGTGACACCTAATGGGAGAAGCCAGAAGAAGAAGAATCAAAGCAGGACCCATGTCTATCTCTTTCTCCTCTCTTTTTTCTCTGTGGTACTGTGAAAAGATGTTCATACTGCAGTCCCGGTGGATTTGTCATGACACTGCTTGTGCATTTCGTGATTGTGAATGAACCCATACTTAGAGTCTGATGCTAAAGGCCTCTGCGTGGCACTTCAGGAAATAAATGTCAGTTTATTGGTTTTATCTATATATAGTACCTCGAGCCACGTTCATCGAGCTGCGGCGTATAGATTAGCAATAGCAAGTTACAAAGCGCTGCTCTGTGGGAGATGTTAAAGGGAGCGTGAATGTATGGAAAGGGCAATAGAATCATGAGCTATCTCTGAACATGCCACTAACATTGCCAACCTGGGTCAGTACAGACTGGTATAATCAGACTACAACAAAATCTGTGGGTGAAAAATCAAATTAAAACCTTTAAAAAAATAAATACACAGAAGCTCCAGTGGCATAAAAAGTCCCACTTGATTAAATGAGCAGAAAATGAACAGATCACCAAAAGGCATAAAGATAAAGATGACATTTCATACAAGATTGCATTTTTCCCATCATTCACAGGTGCAAAATACCACAACGAAAAGGGCCTGAAGCAAGAACTTGGGCGTCCAATACGGTCAGCACTCAGTACCAGCCCTGTTGGCTAGAATCACAGCTTGTAAATGCTTTTTGTAGCCAGCTAAGCCTTCAGCTTGCACCTCTTGAGGTTATTCCATTGAAGATTTCGCGGCTCCCAGAATTTTCTGGTTTTTATTTGAAACCGTTCTTCCTTCTACCAGAGAAATGTTCCCTGTGCCACTGGCTTCAACACAAGCTCAAAGCGTGTTCTGTCCACCCTCATGCTTAATAGTTAGAGAGCTTTTCTTTTTCTCCAATTCTGCAGGCCTCTTTTTCCTACAAATGTACCACATTGGGGCCCAAAGGTTCTTAGAGCGGCAGTAGCATAACGGTTAGGGAGTTGGCCCAGTGATTGGTTCTGCTAAAGTCCCGGACTGGTAAAGGTACCACTGTGGCACTCATGAGCACAGTGCTGCAAAAAAAAAAGCTGCCCACTGCTTGTTCATGGATGGGTCAAATGTAGAGGTCACATTTGGTTGTGGTGCACTGTTTGCTGAGTTGTGGCATGTTCACAATGACAAATAATCAGTCTTTACTTCACTTCATCACACTATAGGACATGTTTACAAATTTTAAATTTTGAATGATCTGACTTGGATGCAGACTAAGTTTTCAGGTGCATTTATCTGGATCCGTGTGTACGGAGATATTTTTGAAAACGAATTCGTGTACGAAGTTATTTTCGAAAACGTAAGAGAAAAAATGTCCGTTTTTAGGAATACCTGGCTACATGTGTACAGGACCTCAATGTGAATAAGTGATTATTTGTCATTGTGAACCCAGCACAGCACACAGTGCTCCATAATGAAATGTGTCCTCTGCATTTGACCCCTCCATGAAGGATCAGTGGGCAGCTGACATGGGCAGTCTCCGAGGAGCAGTGCTTGGGGATGGTACCTTTATGAGTACCTCATTGGTACCTTTACCAGAACCTTCCGATCACGTAACCGTTGCACTATGCACACTAACAGACATGCCCGAATGTTTCTTTGCATAGAGGATAGCATGTCAAATTTTTCTAATTCAGAGCTGTGCTGTCTTGACAAATTGTTTAGCACGATGCACAACCACACTCACGCATTGCAAATCCGCCCTACGTTTTGGATGTCGTCTTGACTGATTTTATCATATGTAAAACTAAATAATGCATTTAATGCGTGCATCCCCACTGAAAAAGTGCACGTCACTGCATGTGTGTTGTGTAGAGAGTGTATTATGGATACAGAACATGTGCTGTCTGCTGGAATAGAGTGGAAAAGGAATCCAGTGCAGCCGTGGAGGAGTTGAGGAAAGGAGTCCATGAATAAAAGATACTACAGCGATATACATGGTGCACTTTACATCCGGCAGCATGAGAAAAGAAAAAGAGACAGTAGGAGGGGAAAAGAGGCAGAGAGGGAGAGAAGGAGAGAGAGAGAGAGAGAGAGATTGTGCTCTTGCGTGGTGGACTCTGGTACAAAGAATTGTGGGAATACTGCAGTCCTACTGGAGCTCTTACTGCCATGTCAGCTGTCTACTGATACTAGTCTTTCTCTCTCTCACACACAACACACATTCACACTGAATTACATATTTATGTATTAATGCACATTTACCAGAAGTAAAGGTGCTGTGTGCACCGTTTTCTTCCCTTTGATACATCTCTCTTTGTAATTTTTGTTTCTATATAGGATGTGAGCATTAAGGGTGTAACGATACATCGATAAACATTGATACGCGATTCAATAATCAACAAGCACAGAGCATCGATCCAAAATAAAAGCATCGATCAGACATTGGAGCACTTGGTAGTGAAATAGTTAGGGAGTTGGCCCGTGATCAGAGGGTCGCCAGACTGGTAAGTGCCGGACTGGTAAAGGTACCACTGAGGTACTCATGAGGAAGATACAGACCCCAAGCACTGCTCTCTGGGTTCTGCTAAATAGATGCCCACTGCTCCTTCACGGAGGGGTCAAATGCAGAGGTCAAAAATGTGATAGGGTCATCGGTTCCAGTTCCAGACTGGTAAAGGTACCATTGAAGTACTTATGAGCAAGGTACCATCCCCAAGCACTGCTCCCTGGGTGCTGCCAAAAAGCTACTACCTTATGGATGGGTCAAAAGCAGAGGTCAAAAATGAAGGAGGGTCACCAGTTCAAGTTCCAGACTGGTAAAGGTATCACAGAGGTACTCGTGAGCAAGGAACCGACCCCAAAGCACTGCTCCCCGGGTCCTGCCAGACAGCTGTTATTTCACAGATGGGTCAAATGCAGAGGTCAACAATGCGAGAGGATGACCGGTTCCAGGTCCAGACTGGTAAAGGTACCACTGAGGTAATCCTGAGCAAGGTACCATCCCAAAGCACTGTTCCCTGGGTCCTGCAAAAATATATTTTTAATTTTATGGTTAGAGTTAGGTTTTTGGGGCAGACATAGAAAGATTTTTTTCAGTAATCATTATGTTTATTTCCCCAAAAGAGGAGTGAAGTAAGTGTGTGTCTGTGTATTTCTGTGTGTGTGTGTGTGGCAATGTATTTATTGCATTGTGGGGAGCTTTTGTCCCCTAAAATCATTTTTATTTGTTTTTTTGGGCTTTGTGGGGACATTTGAGAGGTCCCCATGAGGAGAAATGACTTTATAGAAAATGTGCTTGTTTTATTTGAGAAACTAAAAGAGGTAAAAGATGTGCTTTTGGTTACTGAGGTTAAGGTTAGGGTTAGGATTAGGTGTAGGTGTAAAATTATGTACTTTAGTCATTATGGGAGTCTATGGAAAAACCTCACAAAGATAGTAATACAGGACTGTGTGTGTGTGTGTGTGTTTTAGTGAGATGGGAGAACATTTCCCACTAGATTCCTCAGCTCAGTAAGCGATTAGCTGTGCAGTATCTAACCAGAGCGATAAAACAATTCAGCCTGAAACATAAAGCCATAAAGTGATTTTGGTATCAACGAGCTCTCTCAAATAATAGCTATTGAGGGAAGAAGTTAAGTTAAAAAGACTGGCGTTGAGTCGCGTGATTCAGTTTCACTGCGAAGATAATCACACTGCTCTATGAAGACGTCTGCTCGTGTTCAGCACTTCACGCTTTATTTTAAATGAACATATCCAGCATAGAAACGCTCACGCTGATGCTGCGCTTTGCAGAAAATACAGACAAGAGAGATGAGGGAGGGAGAAGGAGAGAGAGAGTGAGGGAAGGGGGAGAGGTGGGGTAACAAAGAAGAGATAAGGAGACAGATGGAGACAGATACAAATAGAGAGAGAGAGAGAGAGAGAGAGATGAGGAATTAGACAAAACAATGAGAAATGAGGGAGAGAGAAATACACACAAGCAGACAGAAAAAGCAAGAGACATGAGCAAGCAGATAAAAAAGAAAATTAAGAGATGATGGAGAGAGAGAAGAGAGAAAAGGGAGAGAAAGTCAGACAGAAAAAGTCAAACATAAGGGAAAGAAAGAAATGTGTGGAGTGAGACTGAGAAACAGAAAAACAAAAATAGAGAGGAGAGAGAAACAACAGAAAACAGACAGGAGAACTGAGATATAAGGAGACAAATGGAGACAGAAAGAGCAAGAAAAGGAGGGGAAATAAATAAATAAATAAATAAATAAGAGAAAGAAAGAAAGAAAGAAAAGTAAATAGAAAGAAAGAAAAGTGAATAGAAAGACAGACAAAAAGGAAAATAAAAAAAGAAAATTGAGAGATAAAGAAGTGGGGCAAAGAGACAAAAAAGACAGAGAGAGAGAGAGAGAGAGAGAGAGAAAGAGAGAGAGAGAGAGAGACGGCTCCTGGTGGACGTGGAGACGGAACTTGTGCTGCCATCATTAGTTCTGCTCTCGCGGTGGTGACGAGGCTGTAATTATGGGATGTGGCTGTCATGCTCTATAACTCAGCCATTGTGGAGGTGTTAAAGATGATATTAAAATTACAGCAAGAGAGAGAGAGAGAAGGAGAGAGAGAAGGAGGGAGGGAGGGAAAGAAAGATAGAGACTCATTTGCGGTCTCCTTGCTAATTATTGGTAACCCCAGCGCTGCACTCGTCTGTTTCCTCCTACTCACTCTCATTCTTTGCTCTCGTTTCTCCACTCGTCTGTCCTCTCGCTCTCCCCTTTTGCTCCTCGCTCCCACGCTGCTCACGCGGCGGCCGAAAGAGAAATGTCACGGCTCTCTTGTCATATTGTGACTGCTGCGTCACTGAAGAGAGTGTTAATGAAGGTGGCTAAAGATACCTAACCTGCACCAAGTGGCAGCTGAGACACTCACACACACTCACACACACACACACACACACATCTTGCTATCTTTGTGATGTCTTTCCAATGACTCAAATAATAATATCTAAAAGTAAATAACACAGCAACACCTAACCCTAACCTCAGTCATCAGAAGTGAAATCTCTGACACATTAAACATTAGTTTTTCACAATGTTAGTCATACTTTTTAAGAGATACAGTTTTATTAATAGACTGGTTATAGAAATGTTTCATATTGAAACTTTTACTAACCTCATGCACATTCAGTGCAATAGTCAATTCCAAGACCATAGTTGTAGGTTAATACTGCATCCTAATTGTCTCTCTTTCTACTTCTACTTCTGGTTTAAAGTGTATATTTTGTTTTCTATGTATATATTGTTTATTCTATATGCCCTATTTGTTCTTTGTTCCCTGTTTCTTGTTGCACTGTTAAAACTGGAGCCACGTCGTCTCGTCTCTCTGTATATCTGTACAGTATATAGCAGAGATGACAATAAAGTTTACTTTGACTTTGACTTAGAGTTGGAACTTTATCAATAATTTCTCATTCCACCACTAAAAAAAGTAGTTTCTCTTTCTTTTCTTGGAATCTGACTGAAAAAATGGGCTGAAAAATATAGGTAGCAAAATGCAGATGAAATGTAATCTGTATTCTAAACTGCGATGTCATTTTGTCTGTAATATTATACACTGGAGCAATATCAGACATCTGGACAATAATGAAGGGACCTGCCTATAACATTCATGAAGTCTCCAAAACATTTACATTTACAACATTTAGCAGATGCTCTAACCCAGAGTGATTACCATTTCTTAATTTCAGAGGAGGGAGGAAGGGAGAGAAACAGAAAAAGAAACAAAGAGAAAAGTGAGAGAGGGAGAGATCAAAAAGATAGAAGGAAAGTACAAAGCCCTGGAAAGCTCAAATGAAATAATAATCTCTCTTCTTGGTCACGTTAAGGTTAATTGTTAATCGTTAGGTTAATTGTGTGCACGCTATATAACATTGTGATCGTCATTTCGTCCAGCGTGGCCACAATTAATAAAACGTGAAAGATTATTTGTCATTGTGAACACACCACAGCACGGCACACCCATCCGTGACCCATCCGTGAAGGAGCAGTGGGCAGCTAACAAGGACAGTGCCTGGGGACGGTACCTTGCTTATGAGCACCTCAGTGGTAACTTTACCGGTCCTGGATTCAAACCTGCGACCTTTTGATCATGGGGCGAACACCCTACCATTACGCCACCAACTGCCCCATGTGCTAACGTGTTAACGTGATTGAAAATTGTGATCACGATGTCATACAAACTTGTTAGCACGAATTAGTTAAACATGGTTTATATAACATGCTCACGCTCCTGAAAATCGTGAGCATCAAGTGGAACATTGATTTTACAATCGATTTACTTAAAATGGGTGGTAATTTAATGGGAGCACATTGCCTTCAATTTTACACTGCCACGTTCGATAGGCTATTAAACACTGTGAGCAAAATTGAGGCTAACATTTTACATGGATCTGGTAGGAGTTTACCAGGTTTAGGCAGGGTGCACCAGGACTGGCAACTCTAGCTGCCCAGCATGGTATAATTATAAGTCTAAGTACTTTAAAACGAATGGGGAGGGCAAGCGGTCTTTGCCATCGTGTCGAGGGTCCGTTTTGATAAAATGAGAGCATGATTTAATAAAAATGAGTGCACGTTTTATACCAAGCGCACAATTTAAAGAAGTGACAATTTAGCACGATTTAGTAAAGTGACGGGTTTGAGATGGGAGGGTCGCCAGTTGAAGTCACGGACGGGTAAAGGTACCCGGTACCGTCCCCAAGCACTGCTGACCAGACGCTGCCATAGTTGCCACTGCTACCTTACGGATGGATCAAATACAGAGGTGGCATTTTGTTGTGGTGCACCGTGTGCTGTGCAGTGTTCGCAATGATTCGCAACTAATCACTCACTTAAAAAATTGCCCCATAGAAGTTGCTTTCTGTTATTAGTGAATATGAGCTCAACGGCAAAAATGGAAATGGAAATAATAAACCTTTACCAAAAGACCCCGCAAAAACTGGACTGGATTGAGACGGGAGGAATCCGGATGCCGTTTCGAACCTGCTCTAGCATCTATTATGACCTATTACATCATAACAATTCACAGTAGGGGCAATCAGATGCTGGAGCCAGCTGCTTTGTGCTCATGTCAACTCCACGTCAACAAAATCACACAGAATGGTACATAGTGACAGCCTCCGGATTATGCTGCTGTTACACGGAATGTCTCACGCCAAGCAGACCAACCATTTCCGTTCAGATCAAGTTTGGGGCTGCTGTACCTCATTCTGAAATGTACAGGAAATGCAGGTTTGTTGAAAAAATGGTGGTTGTGAGGAATCTTTCAGAATGTCCCCTCAAAGACAGGAAAGCCATAGATCTGGCAAATTTGGCTCAGCTGGTAGCGTAACGGTTAGAGAGTTGACCCCGTGATCGAAAGGTTGTTGGTTCAAGTTCCAGACAGGTAAAGGTGCCACTGAGGTATCCATGAGCAAAGTACAGTCTCCGACTACTGGTGCCCAGGCAATGGCAAAAAACTGCCCACTGCTCCTTCACGGACGGGTCACATTTCGTTGTGGTGCACTGTGTGCTGTCCTGTGTTCACAATGATACATTATCACTCACTTAAAAAGATTTTTGCATGTGAGGATTGGACCTCATTAAGGAAAAAATGTGGGAAAAAACTTTTAATTTGAAAAAAAAAAAATCTCAAATATTTGCTTAGAGATAGGTAGAGATGTAGTATTATTTTGATCAAAAATTAAAAGTCCCATATTATGAAAAATATATATTTTTTCTGTTCTTTTGACATCAATTTGGGTCTGTACCGCCTCTACACACTGTGAGTTTGATTTAAAAAATGGTCAGTTATGTTGTGAGACGCTCCGCCCACCAGGTAGAACTGCTAGCATTTCCTGATCCGTCAAGTTTTCTCGCAATTGCTATGAAGAAGTCTACCGGCGGAGTGTCGTGTTGAACATGTACGGCTGTATGGATGGTCTGTTAGCAGCAGTCACGTCGATTATTTTCATGTGAGGTAAACTCTCGCCGTGCTGTCTACACCCCAGTTCCGGAGTGGGGGCGTGTGTGGGCACCAGCGGCTCATTTGCATTTAGGAATATTAATGAGGAACAGACTGTTCTGAAAGGGACTGAAATAGAGGAGTAAAAAGCAGGTGAAAATGCCTAATCTGAGAGGTGTTTTCAGCAAATGAGGGTGAGTCAAACTGTTTCCACATTACTATAAAAAATATAATTTATTCAGCAAAACATTTAGAAAAAGATTCTCTCTTAGTGGTGTCTCACTTTAAAGCAAGAATTGAATTCTAGGTTAGGAAAGTGAAGTCTACAAGGCTAGTTATGCATTTATAAAACACATTACATATTTATGAAGCTTGCCCTCTACAATAATGTAAGGAAATCATGCAAATGTGTGCATGCAAACGTAGATGTGCATGCTTATATGTGTATGTGTGTTTGTGCATTTGTATGTGTGTGTACGTACATATGTACATTTACTGACAGACAGAAGCTTCAGACAGACAAAATCTATATATGTTCAGAAACGGAACAAAGCTGTCTTACACTTCAACAAAGCCTCCCTTCTTTTCCCCAAACAGAACACGGCTGTGTGTCTGACTAAGTGTGCAGTTAGAGTAATTGGCTTTGACCTCGGCTGCTTTGTGCCAAAAGTGATTGGACTGATAATGTTGAGTCATTATCAGCTTGTAGCGCACATGCTAAAAGGCTGCTTCATTTAAAATGAGCGTTAAAGGCGCACACACTCACATCCTTGGCATACTGGGAAAAAGACACGTGAATATAACCGTGTCCCTCCTCTCTCCCTTTTTTTTCAGTCCTCTCGCTCCCTCTCTAAGAAGTGTGCGACGGCAGAAGAAATGAAAAGCTTTCATGTTTGGAACAGGTTTAATTAAGACTAGAAGGACAAAGACATCAAAACTCCGCCGGCGAGCCAACGCGTGGAATTCAATCTGCTTCGTCTGAGCGGGATGAATAAGAGGTATTAATGTTATTAATTTTAATCTTTAATGCATATTAAACTTTCCGCACTGTAGTTGTAGAGAGTTCAGAAGTGGGCAAACTTGATGGGTTTTGTCTTGCAGCAAAGTAGAAGATGAACAGATAAGACAAAGAGAAGAGCAGAGGAGGCTTTCAGCATATTAACAACAGGAAATGTCTGATCGTGAACCACTGACGAGATTTAAATGCACAACCTTTGGGCTCTTTGTTATAATCCATTATCTTTGTTTGTGTGTTTGTGTATCTAGGCTAGTCTTATTTTGGGGACAAATTTCATACCCTGAGGTACCCAACTACCTTTTAGGAACACCATTTAGTTTTTGTTAAGATATATTTTACTTTAAAATGAACATAAGAAAAGTAAAAGTAAAACTGATCATTAATGAAGTTATAGATAGGGTTAGGTTGGGTGTTTGGGAGGGAAAAGCAGGCTTCTGGATTTGCGGTATTCTTGTGTGGTGGTGGTTTAGTGGTTAGGATGCTCGTCTCTAGACCAAGAGGTTGTGTGTTCGAATCCTATCTTCAGTGCTGCCATCACTGGGTTCCTGAGCAAGACCCTTAAGCCCAATTTGGAAATTGGAAGTCACTCTGGATAAGAGCATCTGCTAAATGTCATAAATGTAATGTAACAGACAGGAAGTGCTGGGATTTTTCAGATTTTGGTGCGGTGTGGGAGTCAGGCGTCACACAGAAACAATATTTTATAGAAAGGTTCCAGATCTGAGTTGAAAAATAAAATAGTGTTAAGGTTAGGGTTATGAACAGTGTAACGGTTAGGGAGTTCGCCCGTGATTGGAAGGTCATCGGTTTGAATCCTGGATCGATAAAGTTATTACTGAGGTACTCATGAGCAAGATACCATCCCCATTTGCTTCCTCACGGATGGGTCAAATACAGAGGTCACATATCATTTTGATGCAATGTGTGCTGTGCTGTGGTGTGTTCACAATGACAAATAATCACCCAATTTCACTTTCACTCGTCAGCTAGAGGTGTGAACCTTCACTGGTCTCACGACTTAATTCGATTACGATTATCAGGTCAAAGATTAAATTCGATACAATATATCTCAATACATCACAATGCAGCCCATATTGCAGTCATAGTTACTAGCGGGATGTTCTTATCTAGAATTTTTATCCCCTAACCTGAAAATCACAGAGCAATGTCATGATATATTTCAGAGGTTTTCAACTGTTTCTGTCTCAGGGACCACCTCTTAGACTGAGCAGTCTGAGCAACTAGACTGAGCAATTCTACAGCGAACTGCTGGTTGAAAACCTCTGTTAATACAATCGATTACGTTCTGCCATTGCATCGATGCAGAATCGGCCATGTCCGCATTGTGATGCATCGATTATGCAATTAATTTCAATGCCCCTAATGTCAACTGGACATCTGTTGGTTATTTGTGGTGATGTGCAAAAGAGTAGAATTATGTAGATTTGTTTGGGTCTGAAATTAATTAATTAATTAATTAATTCTAAAATATAAAATTAATTTCTTTTGGATAGAAATTTCACTTTAGATTAGGGTTAGATGTGTCTTCTAATACATCCTAATTTTGCTTTTACTAAGATATATTCCGTATTGAAATCAGTGTAAGAAAACTAAAAGGTTATTGTTAGGGTTATGTTTAAGGGCAGGCATAAAGTTATTTACCTAAGTAATCATGATGTCTATGGAATGTCTCTAAAAGAAATGTGGAATGTCCATTCTTGAACTCTACTTTAAGGACTGTGAGAGACACTGGACATGGAGGTGGATTACTGTGATCTTCTTTACGCTCAATATCCTTTGTTCTCTGAAAATCAATTCTACAGAGGTGATGTGCATTGGAACATGAAGGACACAGAGATAAGACCTAACCAGGTGGTAATGCAGACAGTCTGCGCCCTTCTTCATTCAGATCCTAAAAAGATGATCCAACAATGTCTCAAAACATCCTCAAAAGTAAAAAATCACTTTAATCAGCCATAACATTATGACCACTGAGTTTTACACCAGTTTTGCCTTGTTTGTACCACTTTTTGTGACCACTTCAGACTGGGAACATCCCACAAGAGCTCCTGCAGCTTTGGAGATGTTCTGACCCAGTCGTCTAGCCATCGTCACAGTTTGGTCCTTGTCAGTGTCGCTCAAATCATCACATTTGCATATTTTTATGCTCACAACACATCAACTTTAAGGACAAAATGTTCACTTGCTGCCTAATTTGCTCCACTCACTGCCAGGTGCTGTTGTAACGAGGTAATCGATGTTATTCACTACACCTGTAAGTGGCCATACAGTTATGGCTAATCATTGTATATTGATTTTATTTCGTGAGTAATGTTGTCCACATGATCATCTGCTGAATGTTCCTTAAACCTGATGCACAGATTAGCACAGGGGTTAAATCCAGTATTTTTCAACTGAGACAACTCGCTAAAGCTAACATATTTCTTTCTCAGCATCACTTTGAGATTTTAATCAATGCTTTTATCACAACTCGTTTAATGCACTCTATCTTGGGCTTAGTCAGACGTCTTTTACGTGACTGCAGCTAGTTCCAAACACCACTGCTCGTCTTTTAACTCATATAAAAAACGAGAGCACATCATTCCTATTTTAGCGTCACTTCATTGGCTCCCAGTTTGTTTTTGGATTGATTTTAAAATTCTTTTATTTGTTTTTAAATGTCTTCGTGGTCTTGCCCCACAGTATCTGTCTGAACTGCTTCAGCAATGTTCTCCCTCATGCTCTCTCCAGTCATTGCTAGTCGTCCCTAACACTAAGAGGAAACGTAGAGGGGACAGCGCATTGTCAGTTGCTGCCCCGAAAATGTGGAACTAGTTGCCTTTGCACATCAGGTAGGCCGACTCACTTCCTGTTTTTACATCCGCATTTAAAACTCATTTGTTCTCTTTGGCTTTTAAAGTAGTTTGAGATTTTGTTTTTTATTGTTTTTATTGTATTTTAATGTTTTGATTGTTTTTTTAGTGTACAGCAGTTTGGCCAACTGCATCTGTTTTAAAGTGTATAAATAAATAAAGATGGACTGATTGATTATCACCAACTTTCACTTTTTAGTTAGGAACAGAATCTACAAACAGTACTTTTAGAGGAGCACTTTCACAAAAACATTTATTGCATTTGTGTTTGCGCAAAACATTGACTCATTGGGTTTTCATCAATTCTACAGGTGTACCATACTTTTTTTTAATGTCTTAATTTTCTTAAGAACAAATTTAAGACCAAAAACCCGACGTAAGGACGTCATAAGGGCCTTGTTTTTTAGCTGGAATTCCCATTTTTAATTTGGCAAGGGAGGAGCAGTCAGGGAAAGATGAGGGAGTATGAGGAGAGAGCCACTTAGAAGATTAACCAAATGAACCCTCTGATTGGCCTAATGGCTGTAGATGCACCTCCAACTCCAACACCACCCTGTAAGTCTGTATGTGTGTGGGGAGGTGAGTGTGTGGACGTGTGTATAAGTGTGTGTGTGTGTTGTGGTGTGCAGGTGCTGTGATCAGTGACTAAATTATATTAACCCGAAGTCTGAGTAACATGTAAAATGGACATGTGCTACTAGTACTTCAAATTCTCTCTGCAATATTCTGAAAATTATTCTAAATTTCCCTTTAATTTCATTTTCCCCTAATTTCATTTATAATTCACATTATATATGAGCTATCTGATTACTCCGTGCATAATGGCTTCTTCATTTGCATGAATGGATAATATTCCGCAGGCTTAATGTGAGAGAAATATCTCAGAGGATCCAAGAAATATGGAATGAGGCTTACATCCTGATCTCAGCAACACCAGATGGGCAACTTGTCTTAGATTTTAGTAGAAGGTACCACCATGTCGATGTACTGATTCACTTTTTGTAGCTGACCAATGGACAGGATTTAATTAAATGTTTTTGCTGATGACTGTATATAAGCTATGAAATGACCACAGACCCAGCTGGTCAGAGACAGTGGTACATAGAAAAACAGAGTAAATGAAAACCATACTTAAGTAAACGTAAAGGTTGCTTACCCAAAAATGACAGTTAAGGTCTAATATAATATAACTGTGGGGCAGTCGGTACCGTAACAGTTAGCAAGTTGGCCCTGTAGCCGGTTCAAGTCACGGATAGGTAAAGGTACCACTGAGGTACTCATGAGCAAGATACTGCCCCCAGGCTCCCCAGATACTGCCAAAAAACCTGCCCACTGCTTCTTCACGGATGGGTCAAATGCAGAGGTCACATATTGTTGTGCAGCTGTGCTGTGCTGTGATGTGTTCACAATGACAAATAATCATTTACTTTAATTTATTACAGTTTGTAATATCAGAAGTACTTAAACATTAAAATTATTTTACTGGTCTAAGTCGACAGGACCGGTGCTAGCCATTTGGGTGCCCTTTGTGGTGCCCCAAACACCACGGCCCCCTACCCTCCCATACCAGAGCGATAGGAGAGGAGGCCGCACAGGCTATAATTCATGTTTTTCTAGAGCAAATATGTTAGTTAGTATTACTTATACCTCTGATTTTACTTTATTATGATTAGTCATTTTTTGGTACCCCCTCCAGCACTTGCTGCCCTACGTTGATGCGCGATGCGCGTTATGGAAGCGGTGGCTCTGTAAGTTGAGGTTGCCAGAATCACTTGAATCTAGTACTATAATATGTGAAGTACTATAATATGTTTGGATCCAAAATATGATTCAAATTCTCTGATTAATTAAATTCCAAAGACGATCCGGCCCAGTCTGCATCGCAAATCTCCAGTCACAAGCATTTCCCCCAGTCAGTTACGTTCAAGCCTGCAGTTGACATCACAACTTCTGCAGTAGTTTTCAAATGATTTTTTTTCTTTAACTGAAATTAAGGTGCATAATATACCATGTAACACTCTTATTAATAGAAATCCACCAGAGAAAAGTGCATTTAAAGTTGTTAATGTTAATAATACTCAGTCAGAGTGCTCAAAGGACAATCACTCAAGTACCGTACGTCACTGGTCAGAGAAAAGGTTTAGAGATGCTGTAATCACATAGCAACCGGATGTAAGAAAAGCAGCTGTCTGCAGGATTATGGGTAAGTACTTTAAAAAGCACAAAATGACCATATAGGAAACCTGAGCCTATTGAGCCTGATTCTCATAGAAACAAGTACTAGACTGGAAATGCTAAGAACAATTTCGATACATTAATATGGTGTCAAAATGACATTCACTCATTCATTATCCGAACCTCTCAATCCCTACTGGCGTCACGTGATCCAGAGCCTATCCCAGGAGCAAGGCGGAGGATCAACCCTGGGCAGGCACCAACACACCACAGGGCACACACACTTATGGGGCCAATTTAGAGTCCCCAATTAACCTACAGTGCATGCTTTGGACTATGGGAGGAAACCGGAGCACCCAGAGAAAAGCCACGCTCCCCTCACAAGGTCCATGGTTCGATCCCCGGGTCGGCCGTAGGGAGTGTGGAGTTTGCATGCTCTCCCTGTGTTCATGTGTGTTTTCTCTGGGTGTTCTGGTTTCCTCCCACAGTCCAACAGTATGTAATATAGGTCAATTGGCGACTCTAAATTGGCCCTATAAGGTGTGAATGTGAGTGCGATTATGTGAGTGTGTGTGCCCTGCGGTGTATTGGTGCCTGCCCAGGGTTGGTCCCCACTTTGGGCTTGTAGTTCCTGGGACAGCCTCCGCTCCCCCACCACGATCCCAGGTTGAATTAAGCAGTTCAGATGATGAACGAATGAATGAATATTAATTTCATTTGGAATTTTTGTATGAATGTGGTTATATTCATATAAGAAAAAACACTTGGTGAATTTATAAAAACAAAACATACATGGTGGTAAAACCAGAAATGTGCCAGTAAAGAGTGTCATACAGAATGTGATTCATGCATTATGAATCATACAGCTGTTTTCCTGGGTTTATATTACAATAATCCTCCCGCTCTCTCTTTCTCTCTCTTTTTTTCTCTCATCAAATGCTGTTGAAGTGATGTGACTTATTGTGTATTAAAAAATGAAGGACAGAAGGATCAGACGTCATCATCAGGTAATGCAGCACGCATGATCGGACAGATTGGACATTGCAAGAGAAAGATGGGGAAGGAAAGTTAGCGGAGAGCAGAGAGGCGCTTAGTAAATGAACCAAATGAGTGCTCTGTGGATTGTGGGTATGACTCATGAAATATATGCAAAGATAATGAGCACATATTATATCTGACATTCAGTTCCTTTCCAATTTGAGAGCAAAACACTAGCAAAGTAACACAATATTGGGGCATCTGTAATAGCTGGCTTTCTATCTACAAGTGTGTTAGAATTTGAGTACAAAATATCCACATGATGCATTAATTTGTGCTGACGTTTGCAATGTGAACAGAAAACTTTTTATACAAAACATTTTATTTAAAATTTATTCACAAAGAATATGTTGATTTCATAGGTGTATATTTAGCATGTTGAATTTGCTTATAAATTGTTTATATTCTCATCATAGGTTTTTTTTTTCTTTAGTTGTTTATGTGTATTTATTTTTTGATAATATTGTGAGCTTTAGTGGAGCTCCTGACCGTCTTCCACTGTCAGTGCTGTGAGATGAACTTGTTTCCACTAATAAGTGTCCTGTCCAGCAAAATATTACCGTGTCAAGCGCGAAAACCACGAAGATCCATTACACAGTCATTTTGCAATCGCCAATTCATGCATTCCATAGCCTAAGGTCTACATGATGTTTCTAAACGGGGTATTAGTCCAATATGTTGCAGCTGGTAGCGGATACAGTTTTATTAGGCTCAGCTATTGAAACGTTGCCAAAACGAATCCAGTCAAAGCATATGCTGCCTTGCCGCAGGCTGTATGTCATTTTTTAATAATTGTTATTTTGTAGGAAACATTTGTCTATATATGCTATATTGATAATTTTGGCCAAAATCTATTTTCAGTGTTGGCAACGTGAAGTCAGAATAAAAGTTCTTGATTTGGAAATGGCCAATGTCCAGGAAAGTTAACAACCCTTCGGTCAGGTCATGACTGAAAAACACACACAGACAAAAACACACACACAGCTGTGTACTGCTATCTTTGTGAGCTCCTTCCATTGATTCCCCTAATTGGGGCCGTTGGTGGCGTAACGGTAGGGTGTTTGCCCCAACATCAGAAGGTTGCAGGTTCAAATTCAGGACCGGTAAAGTTACCACTGAGGTACTCATGAGCAAGGTACCGTCCTCAAGCACTGCTCCCCGGGCGCTTGTTAGCTGCCCATTGCTCCCTCACGGATGGGTTAAATGCAGAGGTCACATTTCGTTGTTGTGCACTGTGTGCTGTGCTGTGTTCACAATGACAAATAATCTTTCACTGACATGATTTAAACAATACTACAACTTCACCTGACTATAATCTTAACCTCAGTAACAAAAATGCTTTCACTCTTTTCTAATAAATGCTTAACCATTTCCAAAATGTTGTTTTTCCTTTATGAAGACCGGTCTTTACTTACAAAGATGTCATCACAAAAATCATGTTAATTTTTTTTACTCTCAAAACCTGTCCAAATGGACACACACACACACAGAGCAAACACACACTTCACATTTTGGGACATTCTTTAGAGGTAGTGGGTCCCATATTATGAAAAATTCACTTTTTCTGTTCTTTGGAGATCTATTTAGGTCTGTACTGTCAGAAACACAGACACATAAACAAAGCCACATATAATACTACACCTAACCGTTTCATTCAGTCATTCGTTCATTATCCGAACCGCGTATTCCCAACTGGGGTTGTGAGGGGACCGGAGCCTATCCTGGGAACTTGCGGGCGCAGGCGGGGAGCAACCCTGTTCAGGCGCCAACACACTGCAGGGCACGCACACTCACACAATCACACTTTACGGAGGCCAATTTAGAGTCACCAATTAGCTATACTGCATGCCTTTTGACTGTGGGAGGAACCCGGAGCACCCAAAGAAAACTCACGCGAACACGGGGAGAGCGTGCAAACTTCACACAGAAAGGCCCATCAGACGTCCCCGGGGTTTGAACCCAGGGTTAACACTATTTTAATTCTTTAAATAAAACCTGGAATGTTTCTATTAAAACATTGTTTTCATACCAACATCTGAACTTTGTAGAGATCAGGGAGTTGGCCCCATGATCGGAGGATCACTGGTTCAAGTCCTGGACCGGTAAAGGTACCACTGAGGTACTCATGAGCAAGGTACCATCCCCAAGCACTGCTCCCCAGGCACTGCCCAAAAAGTTGCCCACTGCTCCTTCACAAATGGGTAAAATGCACAGGGAGCAAATTTTGTGTGCACTGCTGAGCTGTGTTCACACTGCCAAATAATCACTCACTTTAATGAATACCTAAAAACACAAGACCCATTTGTCTATCCCTTTCCCAAGAAAAAAACAGATCTAACCCTAACCATAACCTCAGTAATGAAAAGCAAACTTTTCTGATATTTTATCAAAATGAAAGTTTTCTTTCATTCATTTTATACAAAAATATATTAGCACAAACTAAACTGGACACCATTTTTCATCCCCAAATATAGATCTGTGCCCAGGCTGCAGGAGTAGAGTGTGAACTTTGTCCCTAAAAAGAGTCTTGGCCAGAAACACACACACAGAAGCATCCCACCAACCACTGTCACAAACACCCTGATCCTTTTCAAAGTACCAAAGTGAAGTGAGGACACACTGCACAGCTTGAGCAAGAGCAGAGATAGAGGGACATGCAAAAGTGTGTGTGTATGAGTATGTAAGAGTGTGTGTGTGTGTACCTTTGCAGAGCTTCTTCCTGACACTCCACTGCGAGCTGGAATGTGTTCACTCCTGCAGAGACCCCACCCGCTGCGCTTACAGTACGTCCCTAAAAACCCTGTCAGACTCTCTCACTCTGCCTTTCATTATTCATAAACTGAAATTAATAACCACCCTTTGTCCCCAGGCTGTGTGTGTGTCTGTGTGAGTGTGTGTGTGAGTGTGTGTGCCTGTGTGCTTTTAAGCGTGAGTATGCTCGCCCCAAGGCTGATAGTCTCTTTGAGGGGTGATGGGAGGAAATGAGAATGAAACACCACATGAAGAGAGAGAGAGAGAGTGTGTGTGTGTGTTTCACACACGTGTCACTGTGGAGCTAGAAGGAGCTGATAAGATGATGACTAACAATAAGGAGACCTGCAGTGAGGAAGAATAAAAGATGTGTGTGTGTGTGTGTATTGGTGTGTGTTTATTAGATATATACATTGTGTGTGTGTGTGTTGTCAGTCTGGGAAGGTGTGTGCCTCTATATGTGTATGTCAGTATGTGTGTGTGTATGGCCTATATGTGTGCGTTTGCGTGTGTGCGTACTCAGGTCCAGTAGCTTGGTGAATGCAGGCTCTGTTGCGTTGCCGTGGGTGCTGTTTGTCATATGCGAGGTTCTCATGACGGAGGCGGTCGCCCCGGAGACAGATGCAGCATGGCGACGGTCCAGCTCGGCTGTCCTGCAGCATCACAACGGCCTGCTTTCACTGTGCTGGAGTTACACAGCTGCAGCAGCCTGAGAACAACATCCAGCTTCCCGGCAGAGGTCACGAACCACCAATCTTTTCCAAAATAGCCTGTGTGTGTGTGTGTGTATGTGCATCTTCTTCTCCTGAAAGACAGGAAAAACAGATTTCTTTATGTCTTTGTGGGGAAGTTTTCATATATCAGGGCTGGTCAAAAGGCAGGTTTTATGTGAGAACTAAAGGAATGACATGATTTGCTTCTGGTGCGAGAGATTAGGATTAGGATTAAGTTTAACTGCAGTATTAATTAGTGAAAGTGAGTGATTATTTGTCATTGTGAACACACCACAACGAAATCTGCATCTGACCCATCCATGAAGGAGCAGTGGGCAGCTAACAAGGGCAGCACCCAGGGAGCAGTGCTTGGGGACGGTACCTTACTCATGAGTACCTTAGTGGTACCTTTACCGGACCGGGATTCGATAACCCATGGGTCTCAAACCTGTCCAGAAAGGGCCGCTGTGGGTGCAGGTTTTCATTCCAACAAAGCAGGAGGCACACCTGATTCCATCTCTGTAATCAGTTGGTCTTGGTTTTCAGTTACTCAGGGATGTGGCTTCTTCTTGGTTGGAATGAAAACCTGCACCCACAGCTGCCCTTTCTGGACAGGTTTGAGACCCATGCCCTAACCGTTATGCCACTAACAGCATTATTACTGGAATCAGTGGAAGGACCTCACCATGATAGCAAGTCAAGTCTGTGTGTGTGTGTGTGGGTGTGGGTGCGGGTGTGGGTGCATTCTTGATCTTTCCTCATGAACTCCACTGTTTAACAGATTTTCTCGCTGCTTCTATTGAATTTGTGCCAAACAGTCATCTATCATAATGAAATTTGTGTGTGGGTGGTGGAGTGTGTGTGTGTTATTGTCCTAGACTTCTTTTGAGGGACAAATTTCAGACTCTACATCCGCAGACTGGAGACAGACCTCCTTTTAGGGATGAAAGATAGCCTTCCCGTTTGGTTTGGACGACGATATCTTTTTTTTATTAAACTCAGGATCAAGTTTATTGCCAAGTACATTGTCTCTAATAAAGTGGGTATATTAGCACAGTTGTTCGGTAATGGTTACGGTTGGCAGTTGGTAGCGTAACATTAGGGAGTTGGCTCTGTGAACGAAAGGCTTTAAAAATAAACAGCGTTAGTAAGAGTGTTATTTGTTCAGTAACGGGTAATATAACAAATTACTTTTACCATCGTTACAACACTTACTGTTACTGAAAACAAAATGAGGTGCTTTACTATAATTAGGCTCTTTGAAGCTATTTTCATCTGATCAGGACTCCAGTTCCAGACCTTCACAACTACCCCAGATTACCAGATTGGCACCGCCAGAATTCTAACCAATCACATCCACAGCACCTGTATTTAAGGCCTTCCATTTACAACCATTCTCTGCAAAGTATTGTCATGCCTAGTGCTACATACCAAGCGTTCCTTGTTATTGCCTGCCTCTGTTTTGACCATTGCTATCTGTTTTTGGACTACCCCTCTGTCTCTGGCGATTTGGATTTGTTTGCTCCGTGGACTGTGTTTTTTGGTTCTGACTTTGACTCTGCCTGAATAAACTCCTCGCCTTTCGTCAATTTACCTCTGTGCCCGCGACCTGGTTCTTTCGTTTCACGTTTGGGTTCACCTGCCGGTAGTTACACACACAAAGTTTATTTTCTTTTCTTTGGTGGAAGGGGAGGGGTGGGGGGAGACGACCGAATAAGTGATGATGATTGGCTAAGGACGAATAAAATTTCATGGTAAGCCAAATAGAGGCAGAGTTGGGCGGATGTTTACACACAAACACAAGCACAGTCCTACACACAAACGAGCAATAAAAATGTGCAGCAATAGCGAGACCAGAGAATTTGAAGGTAGCGTATTTAGGCTGGAAGTGCAGATATTACTTTTCCCCTCACCAAGATAACAGGCAAAATGTGCGTGTTGGTTGTAAACGATTCTAAACTCATGAAGCACCTCATATCGTCACATGCGTCCATTAAAGTGGGATCCAAAATCTTTGACATATCTAAACATTTTTTTTAAAGTGCAGTAGTTACTTGCCCTGGTAACTAGTTAATTTTATAATGCTGTAACTAACTCAGTTACATTTTTGGGAAAAGAAACTAGTAATTCTAACTAATTATATTTTTTAAGTAACGTACCCAACACTGGTAATAACATGTGCTACTGAAGTATGTAAAATGTATAAAATATTACTGAAAATTAGGGTTGGGTACCTTTCACATCTGAACTGATATTGCTACCGGTACCGATACTCAATGGTACTTCATTTCGATACTTTGCTCTGAATCAGGTTTGTATCATCATAAAAAATACAGTAATAATAAATAAGCCCCAAAATAATTTCAAACGTGTCTTATGTTACAACTGCAATATAAATGTATTACAGATCTCCCAGAACAATAACTAAATAGAACCAATCACCTAAAGCTGCAGTGGTGATTGTCGGTGCAGGTGCTGTAGTTGTGGTAGTAGTTTAAGAGCCTGTGTCCACCAAATGCGTTTTTTGCGCCGAGAGCGGTCAAAACCTCACTTCCAGAGCGGATACTTAGCGCTTGTTGTTTCTAAGTTACCGTTACATCATCGGGCAGTTCCGCATTCGTTCCTATTTCATGCATACATTGTAATCTATTTCTTAGAGTCCTGAAGGCACCTGGCACTCTAAATGCTGAAGCCCATAGGATCTGTATTAAAAAATAGGCGGTGCCAGCTAAAAACCAAACACCACACACTCGTCCGCCCATAAATATTTTATGTTTAATGAGGCGTCTCCTCAAGTTTGACGTATTGCTAGCCCTAATTCTGCAAAAAAGTAAAACATTATTGCAATTGCATAAATTTTGTAACACATTACTCTCAAAACGGGTCATCATTATTGTAAGGATTGTCCCCAAAAGCAGAGTAAAGTAAACGTGTGTGTGTGTGTGTGTGCGTGTGTGTTTGCATTCAGATATAATGTAAGCGGATGTAGATCTGCTCAGTCTCGTCCCGAACAGATGTGGGAGAGTCCCGGCGGTGACAGCTGGAATCCCGTCAACATCCTCCGACTTTAACGGCCAATCAGAGCACGGCGGCGGAGAGACAAGAGACACTGAATAATTGAGTGTTTACCCATCATGCCTCTGCGTGAGCCGCTCTCGCTGTCTTTGCCGTCTCCACAAACAAACCTGCATCGACATGCTGGAAGTGAGTGTGTATGAGTGTGTGTGTAATGAAAATCTCTACTCTCTCTCTCTCTCTCCCTCTCTCTCTCTCCTGACCTTCAGGTTGGGGTCAGTCACCCCATGCCCCCGAGATGTGTGTGGTTTCTACTTTCTATCCTCCTCTTCCTCCTCTCTAAGTTGTGTACCACACGTGGGCTGAGATCTTTGCCTTACCACCGAGGGGGCAAAAGGTCAAACTGATAGAAAAGAGGAAGGAGAGCGAGAGAGGAAGGAGAAGAGGTGGAGCATCTGCTGTTAGGAATGTGTGGTGTTACATAGATTTTTTCAAATCAGATTTTAATCATGATTACAACTGAGTTAGAGAGAGACTGACACAGACTATAGAAAGAAAGTGTGTGTGTGTGAGAGAGAGAGAGAGAGAGAGAGAGAGAGAGAGAGAGAGAGAGAGAGAGTGAGGTAAAGTGTGTGTGTGTGTGTGTGTGTGTGAGAGTGTGTGTGAGAGTGTGTGTGAGAGTGAGTGAGGAATTGTCTGTGTGTGTGTATATGTGTGTGTTAGTACATGACCCAGTGTCTGACTGCACAGAGACAGCATGATGAAAGTGTGTGTTGTGGCTGTTGTTAATCAGGTGTTAAATGCTTAATGTGTGTGTGTGTGTGTGTGTGTGTGTGTGCGTGTGTGTGTGTGTGCGTGTGCGTGTGTGTGTGTGTGTGTGTGTACACCAAATAACAGCAGGTTCAAGGGGGCAGGTGTGCCTTCGTTCTCTCTCTCTCTCTCTCTCTCACACACACACACACATATCTACTACTCTCTGATACTGTGCAAAAAGTTTTAGGCAGGTGTGAAAAATGCTGTAACAAGAATGCTTTTCAAAATATAAATAATGATTGTTTATTTTTGTCCAATTTTACAAAATGCAAAGTCTTGTGAACAAAAAGAAAAATCTCAAATCAAATCAATATTTAGTGTTACCTTTTTGCCTTCAAACCAGCATCAATTCTTATAGCTACACTTGCACAAAGTCCAGGGATTTTGTAGGATTATAGTCATTATATTATTTTGTAGGATTATAGATCAGTGGTTGGTTCTCCAAGATGTTTGGAACAACCTACCAGCCGAGTTCCTTCAAAAACTGTGTGCAAGTGAACCTAGAAGAATTGATGCTGTTTGAAGAGCCAAGGGTGAATCACCTGTGATTTGTTTAGTTTCTCTTTTGTTCATTCACTGCATTTTGTTGATTGATGAAAGTAAATGATTAACACTTCCATTTTTGAAAACATTCTTTATTTAGTGCATTTTTTCACACCTGCCTAAAACTAATTATTTGTCTTTTATTCTATCTCTCTATTTTTATTCTTTCTTTCTTCACACAGATTGTAATTGTTTCTCTCCCTCTCACTCTTTCACTCACACAGTCTACTTCCTTTCCTTGATTCTCTGATTCTTTCTTTCTTTGCACAGATTGTAACTGCTGCTCTCTCTAGAACTCTTTTCCTTCCTTCCTTCTTTCTTTTTTTCTTTCCTTCCTTACATCCTTTGTTCCTTCTTTTATCCTTTGTTTGTTTCTTTCTTTCTATCTTTCCTTCCTTCGTTCGTTTGGTTTTTCTTTCTTTTTTTCTTTTCTTCCTTTTGTACATCCTTTGTTCTTTCTTTCTTTCTTCCCTTCATATCTTCTTTCCTTCCTTCTTTCTTTTCTTTCTTTCTTTCTCCCATTCTTCCTTCTTTCTTTTCTTTCTTTCTTTCTTTCTTTCTTCCATTCTTCCTTCCTTCTTTCATTCTTTTTTCATCCCTTCTTCATTCTTTCTTTCTTTGTTCACACATACAGACTGTAACTCACTCTCTCACACACATGAACTCTTTCTTTCTTTCTTTCTTTTCATCTTTTCTTTTCCTTCTTTCTTTTCTTTCTTCCTTCTTTCTTCTTACATACAGACTGCCTTTCCACTCTCTGCATGAACTCCTTTCTTTTATTCTTTCCACTTTAATCACTCTCATTCCCATTGCCTCCCTTCTATCTTTCTTTCTCTCTCTCATTTTTTCTTCCCTTGTTTTTTTGTTGTTGGTCTCACTTACACACGAAGTCCTTTCCTTCTGTTATTCTCTCTTTCTTTCTTTTATTTTAATCACTATCTCTCATTTGGCCTTTCTCATGCCCCATCTCTCTTTCTCTTTCTCCCGTTAACATATTTATCTTGGTATTTCTTTCTTTCTTCACATATGCAGATTGTTAGTGTATCTCTCTCACTTTCTCTCTGTTTCTCTCTTAGAGCCCAAACAAAGTAAATAAACACACTGCTCACATTCCGCTAGTTAGCCAGTACGACTGGCGCTTCAAACAGGACCAGATATTTTTATTTTTATCCCCTTTCCCCTGCTGCTCTTCTGTCCCTCAGGCTTAAGAGGATTCGTAAGGTAGCAGCAAGAAGAAAAAACGGGTAAAACAGAAGAGAAGAAACCTGCGTTAACTCCGTTTGCCGCTCCCGGCTCTCGTTTCCCCCCACCCCCCAGGAGAGAAAGAGAAAGACGGGGATGGATGGAGAGATAGAGGGAGTTTGTGGAGGATTTGAGGAGAGTTAGTTTCTGGCTGTTTCTAGCGAGGGATTTGAGAGACGAGGGATGTTGTGCTTTGTTGTACAGAAGCGTGGACGGGGTTTGAATCAGTCGTTTTGGAGTTGCTGGGGGCGAGCGTTTGGGAGTGTGTGTGGGAAAAAGTGTGAGTCAATGTGTGTGTGTATGTGTGTGTGTGTGTGGGGGGGGGGTGGTTTGGTGCAGTTGTTGTCATGGAGGTAAATTCGACACAAATCCTAATTTTCCATATATTAAACTGTAATGTGATAATGATGGGAAAAAGGACGCCTGCAGAGGGTCAGTTCCCTCCTTTAAGCTGAGAGCAGCTTTTTCTGAAACAACTGGTATTTACGTATTTACAACATAAGGCATGATTTCTTTAACCAGAGTTCAATAGTAATGAAGTAAAAAATACTTTGTGCTTTCTTTAACTAGATATAAGAACAAAAAAGAAATATGAATACTACATGCACTGTGTGCTGTGCTGTGTTCACAATCAAATTTCAACAGTAATGAAGATACTTGAGTACTTTAATCAAATTTCAACAGTAATAGAAGATACTTGAGTACTTTAACCAAATTTCAACAGTAATGAAGTAAACATACCTGAGTACTTTAATCAAATTTCAACAGTAATGGAGTAAAGATACTTGAGTACTTTAACCAAATTTCAACAGTAATAGAGTAAACATACCTGAGTACTTTAATCAAATTTCAACAGTATTAAGAAGATACTTGAGAACTGTGAAATTTCAATAGTAATAGAAGTAAACATACCTGAGCACTTTAACCAAAATTTCAGCAACAGTAATGAAGTAAACATACCTGAACACTTCAACAAATTTCAGCAATAATGGAGTAAAGATAGCAGACACGCGATTAATCAAATTTCAGCAGTAATAGAGTAAACATACTGGAGTACTTTAACCAAATTTCAACAGTAATGAAGTAAACATACCTGAGTACTTTAACCAAATTTCAACAGTAATGAGGTAAACATACCTGAGTGCTTTAACCAAATTTCAACAGTAATGAAGTAAAGATACTAAAATTACTTAACCCAGAATTTCAACAGTAATGGTAAAATGCTTGAGCACTTTAACAGAATTTCAACAGTAATGGAAGTAAACATACTGAGTACTTTAACCAAATTTCAACAGTAACAAAGTAAAGATATTGACACTTTAAATCAAATTCAACAGTAATGAAGATGCTTGAGCACTTCAACAAATTTCAACAGTAATGAAGATGCTTTGAGTGCTTTAACCAAATTTCAACAGTAATGAAGATACTTGAGTGCTTTAACTAAATTTCCAACAGTAATGATAAACATACCTGAGCATACAACCAAGAATTTCAACAGTAATGGAGTAAGATGCTTGAGCACTTTAACCAGAATTTCAGCAATGTGGAGTAAAGATACTAGTACTTTAACCAAATTTCAACAGTAATGGAGTAAAAGATACAGATACTTTAACCAAATTTCAACAATCAATAGATGAATGCTTGAGCACTTTAACCAAATTTCAGCAGTAACAAAGTAAAAAGATATTGAGCACTTTAATCAAATTTCAACAGTAATGGAGTAAAGAATGCCTGAAACACTTTAATCAAATTTCAACAGTAATGAAGTATTAAAGATGCTTGAGCACTTCAAGCAAGAATTTCAACAGTAATAGATACTAAAAGATGCTTGAGCACTTTAACCAAATTTCAACAGTAACAAAGTAAAGATAGCAGGCACTTTAATCAAATTCAGCAGTAATGAATACAAAGATACCTGAGCAACTAACTAAATTTCAGCAGTAATGAAGTAAAGATACTTAGTGCTTTAACCAAGAATTTCAACAGTAATAAATAAACATACTTCAAATTAGCTAACCAAAATTTCAACGATATTAATTAAAAGATAACTTGAGTACTTAGCAAATTCAACAGTAACAAAGTAAAGATGCTTGAGCACTTTAACCAAATTTCAACATTTTACATTTACATTTACATTTACAGTATTTAGCTGACGCTCTTATCCAGAGCGACTTACAACAGTGCTTTGTAGTCCTAGCCGTTTCTAGATCCATAGCTATGTAGAGCATCTGTAGTCAAACCAAATTACCACAGACTAAGTTTTATACTTTAACAAAAGAAAATGGGTTAGAGGAAAGAAGTTCAGACGAACCTGCGTTAGTGGTTTTTTTTTTTTTTAATAAAGGTTTACATAAAAGGTAAATTAGTCCCTAGATACTCTTTGAAGAGGTGTGTCTTCAGGCGGCGTTTGAAGACAGCAAGGGACTCAACACGTTCTTGACAGCGGAAGTTAGTTCCACCACTGAGGCAGTACCAAGAAGTTTCGATGCATGTTTTCCTCTTCTCTTAAGTAGAGGTGGTTCCAAAGCGAGCAGCAATTTGATGCTCCTCAGAGACGAAGCAAATTGTTTAATAAGTGCTGATAGGTAGAGGAGGTGCAGATCCATCCTTGGCCTTGAAGGCAAGTGTTAGGGTTTTGAACCTGATCACGAGCAGCCACAGGGAGCCAGTGCAGGTTCATGTGAGAGGTGTGGTGTGTGTGAATTTAGAAAGCTGAAGATAAGTCTTGCAGCTGCATTCACTGGATCAGCTGAAGTGGTCGTGTTGCTTTCAGTAGTCAGCCGTAGAGAGTTACAATGGTCAACTTAGAGAACCAAGGACTGAATGAGAGCTGGTAGCCTCGGTAGTAAGAAAGGCGGATTCTTCTGATGTTGTATAGAAGATATCTACAGGACCCTAGTGGGGTTGCTAATGTGTGAAGAATGACAGTTCGTCATCCCAGAGAATGACACCAAGGTTTCTTGCCGTTTTGGGGGATGATAACTAGGTTATCCAAAAGAAAAATAGCAAGGTCGAGGAGTTTGGTGAAGGACTGCCTTTGATGTACAAGAGTTCAGTCTTGCTAGGATTTAACATGAGGTGGTGGGATGTCATCCAGAAGAGATGTCAGCTAAGACACCCTGAGATTCTAGTTGATACATATTTGGGTAAATCTGGTGGGAAGGAAGAATGAGGTTAGTGTCATCAGCATAACAGTGGTAGGAAGGAACCCATATTATTGCAGCTATAACCTCTCAAGAGAACCAGTGTATAGAGAGAAGAGAAGGGGTCCTAGGACTGAACCCTGTGGAACACCAGTGAGGTCAGCTTTAGGTAGGGCTGATAGGGGAGCCTTGCCATGTCTACCTGGTATGTTCTGTTATTAAGGTAGGGTCTGTAAACCATGTGAGCTGTGCCTGAAATCCCAAAACTGGAAAATTATCCAGAAGGATCTCGTGGTTGACCGTGTCAAAAGCTGCAGACAGGTCCAGAAGTATCAGAACCGAGGACAGGTTTGCGGCTCTGGCAGCATGAAGATTTTCAGAGACAACTAAAGTGCACTCTCAGTAAGTGTGCTGCTTTGAATCCAGACTGGTTAGGGTCATGGAGTGCATTTTCAGACAGGAAGACATTAAGTTGAGTTGTAAACTGCTCGTTCCAGTACTTTGGAAAGAAAAGAGAGCAGGGATGCTGGTCTGCCAGTGGTTAACATCTGAACAGTCCAAGGGTTTCAATTTAAAATGGAAGTAGCGACCTTGTTGAAGGCCCGTTGGGTATGACCAGCTATCAAGGCAATGATTATCTGGTGATGTGGGAGAAGATCTTGCCTGGGGATTGGTCAAGTAGACATGTGGTAGGATTGCTGGTCGCGAGGATCTGAGACACATCTTGGCCGGGATAGTGGAGTGAAGTCTCGAGGATTGGGCAGCACCTGCCCAGGTTGTGAGCTGGTCGGCAGGTTGTCAGTCAGAGAAAAGAACTCCTGATAGAAGCAATCTTCTCTCCTCGAGAAAAAGAGCGTGGCAAGAATCCTCTGCTGTGAGTTGGAGAAACAGGAAGAGCTGAGTGGTTTGAGTAGGGAAGAGAAAGTAAGAAAAAAAGAGAGTTTGCGAGGTTAGATACAGATTCTTTAAACTTGGTTCTGTAAAGAAGAAAGTTTTACAGAAGTTATATCAGTAGCAAATTTGGATAAGAGAAGCGATAAGAATGGAGGTCACTTTCAGCCTGTCGTTTTCCTCCATCTTAACAAGCTGCTCTTAGTTCTCTTCGGTTGTAGGGGTCTCTGGCAGCCATGGAGTCGGAGGAAGCACGCTTTGGTCTGGAAGACAAAAGGGACAGAGCAAGGTTAATAGAGTTGAGGAGGACGAGAGAAAGTCATCAGTGGCTTTTTCAACAGTTGAAGGGCTTGAGTTAGCACAGCTGGAGAGTAAGGATTGGATAGCGGAGGAGAGGGAAGATGGAGAAAAGAGAACTGAGATTTCTGAGGGTCATGAGGGTTACAGGAGGTTGAGGGAGGTCAAAGAGAGAATTTGAAAGACGAAGGTGATGATCGGACACATGAAGAGGGGGTGGACAGTATATTGAACATAGGAAGAGATTTGAATGATACAAGGTCAAGAGTGTTTGCCTGCTTTGTGGGTGGGAGGAGAATCGCCAAGACAGACCAAAAAGGCGACAGAAGCATCACCAGTCCACTGGTGTGTATCCATCCCTCGGAAGGTTAAAGTCTCCAAGGAGGATGAGTGGGCATCATCTGGAAATGAACTCAGAAGTACATCCAGCTCATCGATGAAGCTCCTAGTGCTGCCTGGAGGTCGATAAAAAGAACAATAATGTAGAGTTTAGTTGGATAGGTAGCGGTAACAGAATGAAATTCGAAAAGAGGATATGTTGAGGAGTGCAGAAGATTAGTGGGAGTGGAAAGCGCCATTTCACGAGAGAAACAGAGCCTGTGCCCCCACCTCTGCCTGGTCACAGGGAGAGTGAGAGAAGGCAAAGGCAGAGAGAGGGCAGCTAGATGCTTGAATCCTCAGGTGTGATCCAGGTTTCGTGAGGCAAGGAAGTGGAACAGCTGGAGTGATGCCAATCCAGTGATGAAGTCAGCCTTCTTGTTGATGCTAGATTGGCAGTTCCATAAGCCACCATATGCGATGGTGGGAGGCTGTGGAGACATGAAAGGCTGAGAGAGGTTACATGGTTCTGCTCCTCCGATGAGGATGTAACTTTGGGATCTGTATGATATGTAAACAGGTATGGGTGTGACGCACATTCTATAGCAATAAGAAAAAACAAACAGATACTTAGCCAAGATCAGAGCTGATAGTGTTGCGGTCCCTCGGAGTCAGTGTTTCACTTTACAGACACCCCCGCGCTACAGACAGGCCGTCTGTGGGGTGCTCTCCTTTAAATTGTAGGTGAGTGGGCCACTCCCCCAGATTAACATAATTAAGCCTGGCTGAAACACACCAGGTGACAATGGTCAGGTAGATTGTAGTAAACTAACACAAGCAAGGAATAACACACAACAACAGTCTAAGGGTTTCAGCTAATGCAGCAAAAAGAACCAGCTAGCTAAGCTAAACACAACCAGTCTAAGTACACACAACTAAGTAGCAGAGTTCGAGTTTAAACAACAGATGAATCACAAACTAGCTTACCAGATGTAGAAACAGGATAGTAGACACAGAAGCACAGAACAACAGTAATGGAGTAAAGATACTGAGTACTTTAACCAAATTTCAGCAATATTAGATGAATGCTTGAGCACTTTAACCAAATTTCAACAGTAATCGAAGTAAACATACCTGAGCACTTTAACCAAATTTCAACAGTAATGGAGTAAAGATACTTGAGCACTTTAACCAAATTTCAACAGTAATGGACTAAAAGATGTGAGCACTTTAACCAAATTCAACAGTAATAGAGTAAAGATACTTGAGCACTTTAATCAAATTTCAACAGTAATGAAGTAAACATACTAAGTACTTTAACCAAATTTCAACAGTAATGAAGTAAAGATGTGAGCACTTTAACAGAATTTCAGCAGTAATTAAAAAGTAAAGATACTTGAGCACTTTAACCAAATTTCAACAGGAACGAAGTAAAGATACTTGAGTACTTTAACCAAATTTCAGTAACGAAGTACGTTTTATTTTATTTTAATTTTTCTTTTTTCTTTTTTTCTTTTTTTATTACCTGAGGCAACTGATTAGCCAATTAGCAATGTGGGATAGAGTGTGCTGGTGCAGGAAATGCCAAACTTGTCCAGAGCACTGGATCTCCAGGGTCAGGGTTGAGAAACAGTTCTGTTGTCTATGATAAAGTCTTGCACTATGTGTCAAGCATCTCTAACTGGTGAGTTTAGCCTCCATCCTCATTTACCACGTCTGGTTCAACTCTGGCTAATTAACAAGGCTTTTGTAGGCTGAGTAATCAAGGAGTTATTCTACGTTCACACCAAGCGCTACTAAAGCCGTAAAATCACCTGAAGTAATTGACTTTCTATTGACAAAAGCGACAAGAGTGATAAGAGCGACAAAAGCTACGAACGAAAATATAGAGAAAATATTTCTTTCAAATGTTTTGGGTAAGAATCATTGCTGTCTAAAATATTCCAAATAGTTTATCTTTCATGCAACTAAAACTTAGAGCTGATCTCTCTTTTAAACTCAAACTTAGTATATATGCAAATTTTGCAATTTCATCAAAAATCTCAGCAATTAATGAGAGCCATGTCAAACAGGCGTTTATGAATAAATACACAAATCAATTATGAACACAACACAAATCACTTCCTGTGGGGTAGTGATGGCACATTCCGAGGCTGCTATTCCTCAAGACTATTATCAGTGTTGTAATTGACGTGTTTTGCCCTAAGCGAGTCAAATCCCTGTGCGTGTGCCCGTGTGAGTGTGTGTGTTTGAGTTAAAAAAGAACATGATTTATGTTCTCTGGCTGTGTGTAATTTTACAGAAAAGTAGAACGCACTGCAGCTTTAATACAACAAGAACATGCAGACCTGCTTTCTGGTGTATATTCAGCTGTGATGCCTCAGGGGAGAGATGTTCAATAATGATGCTGAAACCTTATGCATAAGAAGGGAAACACACACACACACATTCAGGACTTACAGGCATGGTGCTCAGATAAATTAAGAACATGCACATCTCTCTACCTCTGGTCTGAGCGAACACAACAAAATCACACTTCCGTGAAGCCGCAACATGCAGACCGAAAGGGACGTTTTCCACGAAGCGTGAGTAATGATTGACAGAAGGTGATTGATGTTCGGCATCCTCTCAGGGTGTGTGTGTGCGTGTGTGTGTGTGTGTGTGTGTGTGCAAGAGAGAGAGAGAGAGAGCAAACTTTGCATTTGTTCACTGTCATAATGAATGAGAGAAGAGAGAAGTGAGACTTTGACAAACTCACTGTGAGTTTGGGAGGTTAAGGAGGACATGTTGTGATGGGATTATTCTTGTCATGAGCAACTCAGCGGTAATGAATGGCATTTACACGTCGTAAAACGGACAGAAGGAGGGAAGTGCTGTGGTTCCGCAATTGCTCAGTCATTAAAACGTGCATTTGGCTTAAATCCGAAGCTCTGTTTCTGATTTATGTTCGCAGTCAATTTAAAAGCATTTATCGCTTTAGGTTTGCGCTGAAGTAGAACAGTCAGTAATGCTGAAAACAAGGCAACGTTTTTTACCAAGTTTTGTTGAACGACACTAAAAGAAGAACGCAGATCTCAGGGAAGTATTCTGTGTATATCTGCATCCAAATATTTTTGTACAAAATGATTCGAACCAGCAACCTATTGACCATGGGGGCGAATGTCCTAACCATTACGCTACTAACATCCCAGTGTGACCCATTTGTGCAGTAGCAGTTTGCTGCTGACATGGGCGGCACCTGGGGAGCAGTGCTTGGGGACGGTAACTTGTGCATGAATACCTCAGTGGTCCAGGATTCAAACCAACAACCTTTTGATCATGGGGCAAACGCCCTAAACGTTACACTACCAGTTGCCCCTTATTGTTATTTGAAATTTTATGTGTAAAATGAAATATGGCCAATGCAACCCCTTTAAACACAGATGAGCTAACAAAACATTCCTCTGAGTGTCCTGTGTGTGTGTGTGTACCCTGATATGACAGAGGCACAAAAGAGCCCTTGTCCACAATAATTACCGGGCCATCAGCGCGACAGACTTATGTGAAAATCCTGCAGATGTGATAATTCCTGGCCTTTTCAACATAGATATCAATGAGCTTGCGACTTGTGCTAAAAGTACCCATTAACTTCTATTCACTGTTAGCCACATTAGCGTCCTTGGGCTTTGTAGCTGAAGTATGAGTCATTTTAATTACAGCAGGTCCTCTCACGTCTGACCAGTGTTACTGTTTGGCTCTGCAGAGAGATCAATGAAGCTTTGGACAACCTGAATAAAATCACCTTCCCAGGTTTCAAAAAACCCACTCTTGACCGGTGTATTATAGAAGGTTCTTTTCAGATAACAAGACCCGAAAATCTCGGCTGATGTCATTACGGTCGTGATTTTGATTCGATGCACTGTGGATGCAGGTTGGCGACCTCATCTACTTCTTTCCAGGCTCTGATGGAAAAAAAAGGGCCGATGCATTTGCAAGGAGAGTGTAGGTCAACTTCAAACACAGTGAGGGTAAGACACACACACACACCTGCATACACATGCAGGTGCACTCACAACATGGGGTGCTAGGAGCGTGTTTGGTAATTCTATTGCAGATTGAATCAAACCTCAGCCTGACCCGAACACGAGCATTAAACACAAGCACTGGTCTCCAGGCGGCTCTGCTGCTACCTCACTGGATTCTGGCACACTGTGAAAATTCTCAGAAGTGAAGAAAAAAATATAGAATATGACAAGACAGGATTAATGAGTACATGATTAATAAGCAGAGAATTCCTGCAAAGAACCGACTGGACTTCCTGCTGGACACAACAGGCTGCCTCTGTGATCGCCTGGATTCTGCAGAGGCCTTGTCATCGGGGCCTTGTAATGACCTTATGCTCTAATTGGACAATCCGTGTATCCTTCGGTCAATTATGTTTTTTCATTCATTCATTCATTACCCGAACCGCTTAATCCCAACTGGGGTCGCGGAGGGACCGGAGCCTATCCCGGGAACTTACGGGCACAACCCTGGGCAGGCGCCAACACCGCAGGGCACACACACTCACACAGTCACACTCACACCTTATGGGGCAAATTTAGAGTCGCCAATATATCCTATTTGGAACGTGGGAGGAAACCGGAGCACCCGGAGGAAACCCATGCAAACTCCACACAGAAAGACCCTACGGGGCTCGAACCCAGGACCTTCTCACTGTGAGGTGGCAGCGCTAACCACTGCGCCACCGTGCCACCCCAGTTGTGAAAACTGTACAGAATCAGATTTGTGCCAAAATTATCACAGAACCCTTATCAAGTACCAGACAATTTTAAGAATAAATCCCACTGAATTAAAGAAAATATATTCTCCAAAGTATGAGCTGCAACAAATGGGGACGCACCCCTGAAAACCCTGCATTAGATTTATGTCAAACTAAAATTCAGGCAGTGCAAGCAAGAGTGTAAGCAGCAGTGAGCCTGAGAGTTAAGAGAGAAGCAGAGGAAACTGTAAATAAAGAGCTGTATTAACTGTATCCAAAAGACCCATTTTTAAATGATTGCACAAATAAGTTTGTTTGCAACTCATGTTTTTATTTTTAAGAATATATTTTCTTTAATTCAGTGGGATTTATTCTCTCTCAAATTCTTATTTTTTATATTTTGTGTGGTCATTTTTGCACATCTGATTCCAAAAAACATGCTTTGTAACTAATAATTAACAATAATTGTTGAATTTTTGTCATAAATTGACATTCTATTGAAGGTGACATGTATCATAAATAAAAAAATGTTTGTGAAAACTGACATTTCATTTCACAAGACTTTGCATCTACACGTTTAGGGTGTGGTGGGAAATGTAGTATTCACTTTGTTGTAATTTTGATTTTCAATCAAACAGTGAAAGAAGTTTGAAAATCTGTCAACATTTACCAAAGTTATCAACAAAGGTACAGAGCTTCTTTAAATCTGTGTTATTTGACTACTTCACATTCTTTGATTTCACTGATGACAGGAATGAATTCAAACTCACCTCATCAACCATCCTACACTGGCACCACCATCTGAAGTGATACATTATCTGGTCTAACTAGAGGCATTGAGCAACTGAATGTTGAGTTTCATACTGGTCATTGCTTTGTGAGGACACTCTACGCAGTAAGGATGTGAGGATCCTGTATTGACTCAGTATCTGAAGGAATGCTTAAGGAAGCTGGAAGGCGTGATGACCTTGTGCTTCACATAAGTTCTCAAGGAGGCTACATGCTTTCACATGAATGGAAAAGGCTAGATTGGTCAAGGAATTGATCCTATAGACGTGATAATTTCCTTTTACCATTTCCATGCAATGTGTCCACTTGAGTGGACAAGCCTGCATGAGTTTTGGATTATATTTCATGCAAAGTGAGCCTGTGAGTTATGCTTCAACTTTCCACTGACTTTTAATCAGTGTTAACCACATTAGCATGCTTGGGCTTTGTGCTTAAATATGAGGTTTTAACATTTATTTTGCTGTAAATTGTCTAAACTAACTCTACTAGGTGGTGTTGTCATACTCGAGTCCGGTCTCGTTCTCAAATTTGTACTCAGTCTTGTCATGAAACATTGAATAAACATGTTTAATGTTGCTTAGACTTTGCATGTTCCACTTATTAGTCATGTGGTGTGTGTCTCGGTCTCGACTCGGCCCTTCAGAGTCTTGATCTTGTCTCAGTCTTGACACACTCCAGTCTTGGTCTTGTCTCTGTCTCGATTTAGGCAGGAATATTAAGGCAACCAGAAAATGACAGAGTTCTTTCAGGTTTATAAGAAAACATTGTCTTGTATTTGCAAGAAAATCAGCATGCGACCAAAAAATGGGGTTTCAACAGCAAGTAGGAAGAATGTCATTAGCTTGTGCTATTTTGTTTCCTGGTGTGTGGTACACAGAACACACAGATAATTCAGTGTGCAGCCTGAGATTGAGCATGTGCTGATATTCTGGGTCATGACCCTCTGCAGCATTGCAGCTTGTTACTTTGCACTTTTACTCTGCACTGTTTTGAGCAATTCAGCTTGCATCATTCCCCTCCCATACAATTATGTCCAAACATAAACTTACATCCCACGCTGGGCAATTGCAGAAGATTTCTGGAACACCAGAGATTTTTGAGTAAAAAAATAAAACTGGTAGGTACATTTTCTGCAAAAGAAGACAGTGTGGAACACAATGTACATGACAGGAGAAATGGTATAGTCAGGGAGAGGAAGTCTCTCCCCTCTGTATTAAATAACTTAATCTCACACAGTACTGTACTGCTCCTAAATACTGAGAAACTCAAGTTATATACCATAAAACCTTGGTCAATCCCAGTCCTGGAAGGCTCAGATCCTGGCAGTTTTCCCTCCTAAATTGTGATTCACTTCTTGTGAGTGTCTTCCTGAGACCAGCTGCGAATGTTCTGAAGCGTGATTGAAACTGTCTAGGATGAGAATTGTCCAGTGTGTTTACTATGAACACACTACAACACAACACACAGTAAATAAATGTGACCTCTCCATTTAACCCATCCATGAAGGAGCAGTTGGCAGCTTTATCAGCCCCCGGGTAGCAGCGCTTGGGGACAGTACCTTGCCTATGAGCACCTCAGTTGTATCCTTACCAGTCCAAGATTTGACCACACAGCCTTCTAATGACAGGGCCAACTCCTTAACGTTTACACTACAACTTCCCCAAATGTTATACTTTATTTTTACATTTACATTCACAATTACACCATTTAGCAGATGCTCTTATCCAGAGCGATGTAAGTCAGTGCTTTGTAGTCCACATGTCTTCTTCAAACCTGTAGCTAGAATTATTTTTGTTATTACACAAAGTAAGCGATAGCTGTCCGGTGTAGTTTCAGATTGGGTCTTCAGTCGACATTTGTAGACCACAAGGAACTCATTTATAGCAGTGATATCAATGTAGATGACTCTTGGCTCAGAGGGGAGTATCCTAGCCACTAGACCACCACCTCCCACATAATAATGATTGAATCAGACATAGAGGATTATTTAAGAGCCTGTTTTTCATAGCTTCATATTTTGGTTTAAAAAGTTTCCTTGTGGAAACAGCATGATACCATATCTCCTGCTCAGTCAACAAGGTTTTAAGACAATAATTTGTACGCGTCATCAGGACAGTGGAATCTGGATTAATCCTGTTGCTTTGTGCGGAGCAGCTGGTTTGTGTTTTGCAGAGGTCGAATCTTATCTGTTGCAGCATTCCCCCAGTAAACTCTAGCCTCGTGATGGTGGAACCACTTGCTGTTGGCCTTTTGGATATGGCAGCAAATAAATCAGAGATACTGTGTATTTAGCAGATTATAGTGGGGCAGTCGGAGTAAGTCGAGTTGCACAATTAATTTGATTTACCTAATCAGTGAAAAGGCCACTTTGTCATAACAAGATTCTTTCCTCCTGATCAGAGTGCTACATATTTCCATTCATTTCTATTTCAATTGTAACATTTGGAAAGTGTAAAGTACACCCATCTGTAATTAACTTAATTGATCTAGAAATATCATTTTCATTTGAATAGCGTATTTTACTTTTCAGACTTTCTGTTTGAATCGCTGGAATTGTTCAATTCTGAAGTAATTTTCTTATCGCGTAGATGCCTTTGTAGTTACATTTTCCAGTGAAGTCATTTTGAGAGCTTTTTTATCTTATAATGAAATAACAAAGAAAGAAAACCCTCTGATTATTTGACAGCCCATATAACAGTGACAGGACCAGATTATAGTAAGCTGTTTGATGGTGTGTGTGTGTGTGTGTGTGTGTCCCTGATCACCTTAATGAGCTTCTCCTGGCCAGACTATTGGCAAAAAATCAAGCACCACTAAAACCAACCTCCACAGACACAAATACACACACACACCGGTTATTTCAGTGGTACATACATAGTTCATTTATACTTGGCACTGGAACAGAGACTGTGTGTGTGCGTGTGTGTGTGTGCGTGTGTGTGTGTGCCCTTTGATGGTGCAGATGTCCAGCGAGTTCGTTTGAGCATTAGCCATTGATCTACTTTCATGTTAACAAGTTGTTTCTTGCAACAGCCCTCACCCCTGAAATGGGAGTGTCATTTTCAGTCCAGCATCTAAGAGCTTGTGTGTGTGTGTGTGTGTGTGTGTGTGTGTGTGTGTGTGTGTGTGTAAAATTACAATCTGTCCACTTTTTATGGCTTTGTCGGGACATTTTGTGTATGTGGGGACCGGTATATCCCATAAGGAAAAATGAGTTTATAAAGAATTATCATGTTTTATTTCCCTTTGCATTAATAATTGCCTTAACTTTCATCGAGTTGGGGGGTAAAAATTCAAGCTTCCATATTTGTCAAAAACATAGCTATCCAAGTACAACATAGTAGTGAAATGTAACCTGATTATTCGCAAATAAATAAAAAAAAAGTTTAGAAATTGGAAATGTTTGGAAACCTTAGAGGACGTTAATGAAAGCTTACAAGAAATTGAACAAAAAATTTAAGGTATAATTATTATGTATTTATGTGTTTATGTATTTATGTTGTGAGGGTCTGCCTGTACTCTAAAAGATAGCAAAAACTATGATTTCTTCAGTTTTATGGCTTTGTGGAGACAATTTTGACTTAAAAAGGTATTTAATTTGGTTACTGAGGTTAGGGTTAAGGTTAAGGTTAGATCATTTTGGAAGCTAAAAGAAGTACCTCACAAAGATAGTTAAAAAATGGTGTGTATACTGAGTGTGGGTGGCCTGTTATTTCCGTATCATCTCCAGTCAGACTTGTCTGTATATTTTCTTGGCGAAATTCAGACCCGAAGTCCTGGGGAAAAAAAAGCGAGACCGGAATCAGCCAAAATGCTGTTTGTGGTCATCTAATGAAGTATGAAAAGCGAGAGTGTTGACAGACGCTCCTTGTGTAATGGTGTGTGTACGTACGGCTCGTTGTTTTGAAGGATATCAGCGGCTCTGGAAAACACACACCACAATTTGAGATACAAAGCTGTGCGTCGTTTGCATGGATATATTTAATCTCCACGGTTTTAGCTCAGGGTTTGTCACCGTTGGAATTTCTGCGTGATGTTTAGAGAACTTCTTTGTTTTACGGAAAAAAGGAGGGGGAAAAAGTATGCACGCATCCAAAACACACCTGGATTTCAAGCCGTGAACTCTACATCTGAGTCTGCCAAAATTTTCTAAATCCCAACATGTGTCTGAGTCCAACAGGCAACACACAGCCAGAAAGTCTCTCTCTCTAGCTCATTCTCTCTCTCTGTTTTTCGTTTCTCCCCTCTGCTGGGTATAAAGCAGGGAGGCACCACTTATAAAAGCGTAACAGCAGGGGGTTCAATTTTAAAGCATAAACTAAGCTCAGTGTCTCTCCGCGCTGTTTATTTCCTCATCATCATTCGGCTTTCTTCTCCTTCTCGTTTACTTCATAAAGCAGCTCAGGTAAAAAGGCCACACGGGGAGCGTGACAAATAACTGAGCGCACAAGTTTCTTAGTGAGATTAAAATCGTTAGCTTAAGCGGCTGCTGTGATCAATAAACAGTGTCGCTTATTTTTGTGATGTTCTTTTTCTACTTCAGTTCCACAGTGCTGCTGGACACCTAGACTTTTTTTTTTTACTTTCTCCACACACACACACACACACACACATACAGGAGAGGGGCAGAGAAGGTTGGAGACACTACAGAGACAGCTGGGATCTTACAGAGGCAGAAAAAAAGAGAGAGAGAGAGGGAGACGGAGAGGAGCGTTCATGCAGTATTCATGGGACAGCAGTGTCTCGTGTAAGCTCTCTTTCAGAGCCGAGCAGGACAGATGTCTGTCTCACTCTCACTCTCCTGCATCATTCAGTTTGCAGTCACACGCACTCACATATAAAGGGACAGGAGGCACACTCACTCACTTCCACACTCACTCACACGTTCACTCAGTCACTCACTAACATACTGTAGTTACTTACACATCCATGTTGACTCCATTGTCATTGTTAACGCACCAGCACTCAAAATTAAACGGCGCAGTTGACCCCATTATCAGAGGGCTGCCGGATCAAGTCCAGGACCGGAAAGGTACCATCCCCAAGCAGTGCTTCCGGGCGCTGCCAAAAGCTGCCCACTGCTCCTTCAGAGACGGTTTAAAATGCTGAGGTTTTATTTGGTTGTGGTGCACTGTGTGCTGGGGTGTGCTCATAATGACAAATAATTACTATTTGTAATTGTGAACGCACCACAGCCTAGTACACCACTATGTAATGTGACCTCTAAAGTTGGCAGCTTTTTGACAGCACACGGGGAACAGTAACATGTAGTACCTGGTAACTTTTCCGGTCCAGGACTTAAACCTGCAACCCTTAGATCACATGGCCAACACCTTAACATTACGCTACTGGCAGTGTCTCAGGAGCAACTTATTCGATGTTGCTAGCAAGATGGAGCAGGATTTGAACCTACAACCATTTTATAAAGCAGTACAGGAATGTGAAATATCTTGAATAAAGATTTGTTTTCTGCAATGCTCAGACTGTAGTGTTTCTACACTGGATGACTAACTGTGTTGTCTGACAGCAGTGTTGGATTGTGAGTACAGATAAAATAGCTTCAATTCAAGTGTTTGACTCTACAAGACAAGTCAAGGGTTTTGTGAGAGTAGCTTGAATTTTGGGGTTTGTATTTATTGTTTCGAGCAGAGAGCACAGAAGACTTTTTGCAATGAAAAAATGAAAACATACTGTGTTCATAAAAAGTAACGAGATGATTGGTGTAAGCATTCTGGTACAATATTGTGACAAAAACAATACATTACCCCAACGCTGCTGATTTTTCTCCTCACCCATCTATTCAAACTCTCCCGCACTCACTGTCACGCTCACTATGCTGATACCAAAAGCCAGAATGAATTTCCAAGCTGCAGTTTAAGGGCTGTGTTTTTACTCATTCAGCAGCGTGCAGGTTTAGTTGATCCATGTGCTTCCCAGAGCCTTGACCCTGTGTTTCAAATTCAGGCTGCGTCGGACTTTTTCTGCATGGTTGAGGTGTTATACAGGTCAGAGTGAAGCTTTAACTCAACACACTCACCCTGATCCAGCAGTTTAGCAGCCAAACCAAACCAAACCCCTCCCAAATAACCCCATAACCCCTCTTGTTAGCACAAGCTGCGGATGCACATGGCTGGCTGCCTGTCCACCCATTATGCCCCCCTTCCTCTCTCTCCCTCCCACACACACACACACATCTATCTGTCTGTCTATCTGTCTGTCTGTCTATCTATCTATCTATCTATCTATCTATCTATCTATCTATCTATTATCTGTCTGTCTGTCTGTCTGTCTGTCTATCTATCTATCTGTCTATCTGTCTGTCTGTCTATCTATCTATCTATCTATCTATCTATCTATGATCTAATACCTGTAAACATGATACGGAGGCATATAAACACCGACTGGAACAGAAGAATAGGTCAGATATTCATAACTGTCCTCACTGCGTATTGGTTCAAATCAAACACTGGACATAGTTCCAGCAGCGGAGTAGAGCCAGTTTTCAGCACCAGAGCTTTATACCTATGACCAGCCCACTTTCTTCTGGGTGAAGAAAACTATTATGTAGCCTTTAATAACAACATATTTCAAATCATATTTCTAGATCATGTTTATTTTTTTCCCCTTCAGATGGCATTTGCAAAGTGAGTCATCATACTGCACTACACAAACAGGCTAATATATGAATTGATTTGTTATTTTGCTTTGCAATAGATTGACAGCATAACATTTGATTGCTAATTAGTCTAATAATTACTGAACCATTATTGTCAGTTGCATTTGTCCTCTTAATGAACAATCTCTATGATCTTGGCATGTTTGGCTGCATCACCCTCTGCGCTCTTTGTTTTTGGGGGGGTTTTTTGAGCCTGGCCCTTTTAGTCTCTCCTGTCCTCTTCCTATCCTATAGCTTATTGCTATGTTATGAATGAAACAATTTGTAGCCTGAGAGCCGGGCTCGTGGTCACAACAATTTGAAAGTGGAGAATTTGATCAGGTGGTAGGTTGAACATGATAATGTGTGGTTACTGTACGATATTAACAAAGATGACACCTTAAATGACATGTCTAGTTAAATTATTTTGCGTCCGACTGGCCCAAATTCAAGCACACCCTCTGATGAGTTCTGATGTAAAAGAACAGGATTCTTGCTTTAAACCAGTCACCTCACCTTCCTCACTGTTACTTGCCTACAGTGTTGAAAGCATTTATGTACTGCCTTAGGTTTACTGCAGGCAGAGAGGACTGAATGTACCAGAACAACTGATGAGTACGAGAGATGCTGATCTCTTTCAATATCTCTCTCTCTCTTTCTGTACCTGTTTCTCAATAAGCTCCCATCCTGAAACAAACAAACTAAATACATTCAAATACATTCAAATGCATCCGGGAACAGGCAGAGATGCGCACAAAGGTATGTAACAAGCTCCCACTTGGTAGGACTCATGAGGGAATGTTGTGCATGTGTGTATACAAATGTTTGTGCATTTGTGAGCATTTATATTACATCCTTTACAAGGCCAAAATACAGCATGTTCTGTGGCATTACGGCCTAACAGATTTGAACAGATATATTAAATAATACACCGAGCAGTTACAAATAGACACAGATCTGTTTGATGAAGGAATAGGGAGTTCTTATTGAAAATTAATCAATTTCTGTTTAGATCCACAACTAATTAAACTGGTCAATATTCCACAAAAGAACACACTTCTGAGGGACAAGATTAATAAGATATTTCCCTATTTCACTCAGATCTTTTAAGTATTTTTTTTTTAAGTTTTAAAGTTTCTTGTTAGAACTGCTCAGTTTGCACAGCTTTCTTGCACATCATTTCCATTTTGTGCCATACTGCAACAGATTTCAGATCAGCAGGTCTAGACTAAGTGGTGTGTTTCCTCCCACAATCCCACAGCTTTACTCTAAAATGACCCAATAAGGTGTGTTGGTGTGAGTGAGTGTGCCCTGCTGTGTGTTGGTGGCCGTCCAGGATTGGTTCCCGCCTCATGCCCGAAGTCCTGAGATTCCAGTCCCTGTAACCCCAACAGCGATTAAGCGGTTCAGGTAGTGAGTGAATGACTGTATCGACAATCTCTGTATTTAGTTAGAGAGACACTAATGGGTGGAAACAAATTCCCTGTATGTTTTTCTGACGTACATGGCATGCAATAATAGTAATAATAATCATTCATTCATTCATTCATTCATTCATTCATTACCCGAATCACTTAATCCCAACTGGGGTCGCAAGGGAACTGGACCCTATCCTGGGAACTACTGCCGCAAGGTCGGGAACCAACCCCCAGTGAAGGCACCAACGCACTGCAGGTCGCAAACACTCAAACATTTGCACCTTACGGGGCCAATTAACAATTGTTGTTGTAATTAATACATTATTATTAATTTTTTTTTATTTATTTTTTTCTAAGATCATTGCATGGAGTATATTTTATCCTTTTATACTTTTTGTTATTTTTCTCTTTATGTTATGTGTGTTCTAAAATGCATAATTAGTAAAGTATTTAAAGCTCTGTGGAAGTCTTGTGTCCGCATGCGCTAGCTGGGTTTTACGTAAATTGCGTATCGAGGTAGCGCATGACAAAGCGTCTGCGTTTGTTAAGCGGGAAAATGCATAACAGGGCAAATCTTATGAGCGCCAAAAACGGTTATCACCGGAAATGCCTCGGCGTGCACATGCTCTTACCTTCAGAATCACAGGAATAAACAAAACAACAGGTAAGGTGTAATTTCATGTGGGCTTTGAATGATATTATACAATGTATATTAGAATACAATGGAGCATGGCCCAAACCAGACAGTGGAATTAAAATGAGGTTGCCAGTTATTAATACACACAGAGAGACGCACAAACATAACAGCGTGTCGCAGAAAACCAGACAGAAAACCAACAAGCCCTCCGACATCAAATCACTCCTGATTAGAATGAAAACCCTCCCCTTAAACTGTCAGGGCTTCTTCGGCGTGTGTGTGTGTTTGTGTCTGTGTCTGTCCGTTTACGAGCACGCTCTTTGCGCGTTGCCGTGAAATGCAAATGTCTGCAAACGAAAAAGAAGCTTTCCTCTCATCTGCTGTCAGCACACTATTAAATAATGAAACTCACCACAGACACACACACACACATTCTCATGCTGTCGCTAAGAGAAAACACTCACACGCAATCTGACATTTCACAGGGAGGGAAAATATCCTTGAAAATGTTCTCAGAGGGAGGAGAAATATCTTTAAACATCAAACAGAGTCTCTCACTCACTCACTGTTTCTCTGTCTCTCTCTCTCACACTCTCTCTCTCTCTCTCTCTCTCACATGCAAACACACACACACACTCACAAATTTATACATGCAAACTCACACGTCACAAGCAACATGTCCAAACACATGAAACTACAAATAGAGTTAAATAAAAACATGAATACAAAACATAGCCATGCATGCCCATCATCGTATTGTCTCCTCTCTCCCTCTCTCCCCAAACATACAATTTTCAGTCTGGTCTTTACAGAAAAACATGAGAACAAGTTTACTGTAATTTACGACAGAGTGAGTGAATCCTTTATAATACACCGTTTCTTGTCATCCTTACTGTTTTCCTGGTTGCATAATGGTGGTACAACATATGTGACCCTCCACGGCAAAACCAGTCGCTTGTTCCAAATTTTCAAAATTGAGTTTTTTAAGGTTTTCATGAAAGGGCATAAATCACTCACAGACGCTTGGTGCGGTCGCGGCTACGTTTGTATTTACGGTAGCCTACGCTGCATTCACAGCCACACGGATAGCCTACCTGCGTTAGGTTAACTGAACTCGGGAGACAAAGATGGATTCTAGGGTGAGGGTTAGGGTTAGAAAGGGTCAGAAATATCTTCACGCTAGTCAACCAGTGGATTTACCGTAAATATTGAAGTAGAGCGGTCAAAACAGAAACTTTTAACATTCTGCTGGAATTGAATTCCTCACCTCAAGAAAGTCACGTTTTTAGGATGGAAAGGGTACGTTTTTCAACTAAATTTATTCACAACAGTGCAGTATAGACCTTCCACTGTTTCAAAACACTAAAAACAAAAAATCCAAAATTTTACCCCACGCAACATAAACGGCCGTTTTTCTCGGAAACCTCCGTTGCGACAAGCGTCTGGTTTTGCCATGGAGGGTCACATACCTACTTTGTTAGAGGTGTGAACCTTCACTGGTGTCACTATTCAATTCGATTACAATTGTCACGTTAACGATATGATTCGATGCAATATTTCAATCCATCATGTTGCATACCATACATTTTTCTACATTACTTCACATTGCACACAGATTGCACATGGATTGCAGATCGGGCAGCCATAGTTACTACCACAATGTTCTTTTTAACTAGAATTTTTTGGCCGTAGCAAGAAAATCACCAAACAATGTCATTATGATCTAGAGATTTTCAACTGGTTTCTCTCCCATGCACCACCACTGTTTCTATTACTTTTTAGATATTTGCATTGAAGTCATAATTCATAAATATGCCCAAGTCATCTGGAAATGTTTTGAAAAAGAAATTAAATGAAATATTTTTCTCAAAGTGATTTCAGTAGTGAAACTGGATCGCACGTCCCAGACCACCAGCAATGCTGCTGCGGACCACCAGGGGGCCGCCAGTTGAAACCTCGTTTTAGTCGATTATGGTCTGTCTGCCACTTCGTCGATGCAGAATCGTGTACGTCTGCATTGCAATGCATCGAACACGTGATTAATTTCAACACCCCTATTTAATTCTAAGGGCAAACATCTGCAAATGAGTTGGTTGGTGCAAACCATTACAAGAAAAATCTCATTTATTCCAGGAGCAAGAAGTGAGTAATTATGGGGAGAAAAAATAATGGAATGTTATTAAGGATAAATAATTGTAGTAATTAGTAATTCTAATTATTCTAGTAATAGTAACCACTAAGCAAATTCCCATTACCATCTGAACCAGAATAGAGAGGGAGTGAAAGAGAGAGAATTTTTTTACTTTTGTATGTACGTCAATGTTGTATATTTGTGTATTTGTGGCGGTTTAAGTGACCCATGTGTTGTTGATCTTAAGATTGAGCCCCAGAGCAAAGTAAGGCTGTTAAACCCAAGTTTTCTCAATGGAGAGTGTCCCTGTAATTAGGCAATGGATGCCGCTCTGGAGAAGAGCGTCTGCTAAATGCCACAAATGTCATTTAGTGTTCCACACTAAGCTTTCAGTAATTCTTTAGGAAACAATGACACTCAAGTCTAGCAGTGAATCGAGGACCATAACAAAAGGAAAAGTAGAGAAATAGCTACAAAAGTAGATTCGTTCTCAAACTCACAGTGTGTTGAAGGATCGTGAGTCAGTTTTGAGAGAAAAGCTGCAGTGTATAAAATCTACTCTCATATCTGAAAGTCTCAACGATCTCTGTTCCAATTCTTCCCTGGAGAACACGGTCAATAACATTGCTGTGGTGTAATTTCAGAGTACATTACAAGCACACTCCTCCTTCAGACACATCACACTCAGACACACACACACACACACAGAAACACACACACAAAAATACACAGCTGGAAGCGCAGTATCGAACGTGCCGCCGACGGAAGAGTAGACTCGCGTCAGATCTCCAACACAGGCTCGCAAAAGGTAGCATTTACAGAAAACAACATGGGCCAGCCGTTTAAAGTGCGGGAATGAAAGAGTAAAGGAGTGAGCGAGAGGTAGAAAACTCCTGTACGGTTTTCCTTCTGGCCTGACTTCCTTTTAGACTTCGTTATTTTAGTCAGACGTATTTCCTTCCCCGTGCATGTCGGGCCGGAGTGGGCTTGTCAGCACGAGGCTGGAGCAGATCGGGGGCCGGTGCTGAGCGTCAGGGAGGCGAGGAGACAGCTGACAGCACGTTACTGCGCGCTGCAGACTGCTCATGGGGCAGAGGGAGACGGCAAACATTGCGACAGCTGAAGGCTGTACTCAGGTCAGCTGTAAGTGCAAGTGAGGAGAGAGCGGAAGTCTACAGTGCACCATTTCTGACGTTCACTGCTCACAGATCAGCTGTGCCTGGTTAAAAATGAAATGTAAACAAAATCAAATTCAGATCAGATTCAGAAAATCCATTTATAATGTGTTGCCATGTAAAAATGCCGTCCTTCAACTGACCTGTGAGCAGTAACCTTTGATTTTATGTTTTATTTTTCTCCAGTCCTGTCTCATGCATTGGGCACATACGTAACCTAAAAAAAATTACATTAAAAGTTTTATATTTTAATTTTTGTCCAATTTAATCTTGTGAACAAATATATGTTAACAATTTTAACATTTTTTTCTAATAAATTTATTAACAGATGGATGTTTGAAAAACTAATGTTAATAATTAAGTCAAAATTAAATTGACACATTTTACATTAATGTTTTAAGGCCAAAAACGCAAATTCAGCCAATCCTTGCGAATTCATTACTACCGTGCAATTTTTACAAATTACCGCAAATTTTCTGCCATTTTTGACCAATCATTGTCGTTTCCCTCAAAACGTTGAGCCATACATTAGAGAACTCACTTCATTGTTACGTTTAGAAGACGCGGGAAACGTGTGTGATTAAAAACGCCTCACATTTACCTTCGAAAATAACTAAATGATTAATGGTTAATATAAATAATAGTGGTTTTGTTCCCTTCATTTTAATTTACTGTTATAAAATCATTATAACAGGGGACAAAATCACAAATCTTTCTGCAACTTTTACTTGCTCCTGCAACTTTATTGCAACAAAACAAAGCTTTTTTTTTTTTTTTTTAAAGCAGCCACAAGATCAGGCATTTTAGGCAGCAACAATCTCAAAAAGGCCCGCAAAATCCTGCAGGTATTATATTATATTATATATATTATATTATATTATATTAATATTATATTATATTATATTATATTATATTATATTATATTATATTATTGCAGGGTTCAAGTCCCCGACCTGTAATGGTACTCATGAGCAAGGTACCGTCCCCAAGCTCTGCTCCCTAGGCACTGCCCACTACCCAAAAGGCTGCCCACTGTTACTTCACAGATGGGTCAAATCCAGATGTCACATTTCGTTGTGGTGCACTGTGTGCTGTGCTGTGTTCACAATGAAAATTTTAACTCACTTGATTCACTCACTTACTGAAATAATAATATGCAATAACTGTTCTAAGTGCAGACATTGACACACATAGAATCTCTTCTGATCTGAGGAACCAGAGGGTTTAGAAATGATGGGACGTGGTGATGTGATGAGTAAGATGTGATACAGACCCAAGCGGGTCCTAAATCTGTGGACAAAGCAGACCTGCTGACCGGCCTCAGGTCAGGTGAGGTCGGCACTTAGTCAGGGAGAGAGAGTGAAATGGGGATTTGCCTGAGTACACACGCACACACACTGTTGAGACTCAGCAATCAAACCTTTGCTCCCTTGAACAATCCCTTAATTCCTGTTTGGCGGAGGGACAAGAGTTAGATCAGTGATTTCAGATATTTCTGACTTCACTGAGAGTTTCACCGGAAAGTGAGAGCTTGCTAAAGTAGACGATACACACCAACAAGATTTAGGAGTTGTTGTGGTTGGATGGCTGGTTGGTTTTGTAGATGGTGTAATTTCTTCAGCAGATATAAAATGTGAGGAAAGACATGTTGTTGAGGGTAGAGACTCCTGAACAGATTCTAGTCTCTCCAGGGGGGATAGAGAGGTCTGAGTCCATGCAGCTCTTTTGCAATCATTGTCTATCTGATATGCTGATTACTGGCGCTGGTGCTTTGCGGCTGTGCTGAAGTACTTCTTTTAGGTACCTACTTTTCTCGAGCATTTCCATCATTGCTTTGCCAGTCTGCTAAATATAGAGTAGCGGAAACTCACACTTAGGTGAAGATTCTTTACAAAGAAAATTATAATTCACAGCTACTTTGAATAAAATACTCAGCATCAGCGTTCAGAGCGCTAAGCGCCGGAAAAAAAGCAGTACTCAGAGCGCTTCAAGCTGAAATCCTTCCAACTATTAGAACAGCTCTGGGCTCGTCAATGTCACTTCTCTCTTGCTAGCCAATCAAAATCGAGGAAGGGGGCGGGACTCATTACGCAATGGCGGCGTATCTGGAGCAGCTGGAGAAGCTTATTTTGGCTTTATTTACACAGTTCGAATAAGGCAAAAAACTACAATTATGTGATCAAACCCCTAATCAGTGGTACTCTCCCAGGTGTTTCCCATTCACTCCTTTCGGGGCAAATTTAGATTCGCCAATTAACCTACAGTGCATGCTTTTGGACTGTGGGAGGAAACCAGAGCCCCCAGAGAAAACCCACACGAACGCGGGGACACACACCACACATGCACCACACAGCATGCAAACACCACACAGAAAGACCCTACGGCCAACCCGGGGATCGAACCCAGGACCTTCTCGCTGTGAGGTGGCAGTGCTAACCACGCCGCCCACAAAATTACACTTAAAAATAGTATCTTATTGTTTATACACCAATGAAACCAATGAAGTCCCCTGTATAATCCAAATGCACCTTTACACCTGACACCTTTACATATTCATGTGCCAGACATTAATCAAACATGCTGTAGCTGGAGATTAGGAGCTGTTTTGTCATTTCATGTAATACCCCACTATGTTTATGTTTGCGGTATTTAGCGAACGCTCATTTCAACAAGGGAGCAATTTAGGGTTAAGGGTCACGCTCAAGGATCCAGGAATAGTAGTGCTGAAGGTAGGAATCTTTTACAGAGAATAAAATGTTTACAGAAGAGTCCTCACTTTTGCTGAAGTGCAGCAATTGTCTACTTTGGCCACCACTGCTGAGGACTCATTAAGGAGCCTGTCAGTGCCAAGTTTATTACACAAGGACGGACTAACTGTCCCAGTGAAGTGTGTTTGAAAGAAAAGAAGGCAGGTCTTAATGGTAAGCCAGTTAAGATTGACCTAAGAGGTGTGTGTGTGTGTGTGTGTGAATCTGAATCCACTCAGAAAGATAAACAGGGATGACTCTGAGGATTGAGAGATTTGGTGGTGAAAGGGTTTTGGCTTTTTTTGGCACGAGCATCAGCTCTTGTTATCGTGGCCTGCTTTGTGTGTGTGTGTGTATGTGTGTGGTCTGGAACACAACAGGCACACTGTGTCAACAATGACATTATTTTTAGCCTTCCGCTTCAGTCGAGGGCATCTCATTAAAATGGTAATAAAACACGATTAACAATGTACAGCAACGCACATTACCAGGCCTTGACTGACTGCTGTGTTGGGTATTTGTGTGTGTGCGTGTGTGTGTGTGTGGCCATGTATTGATCGCATTGTGGGGACCTTTTGTCTCCTAAAATCACTTTTATCTGTTTTTTGGGCTTTGTGGGGACATTTGGGAGGTCTCCATGAGGAAAAATGACTTTATAAAAAATGTGCTTGTTTTATTGGAGAAACTAAAAGAGGTAAAAGATGTGCTTTTGGTTACTGAGGCTAAGGTTAGGGTTAGGATTAGGTCTAGGTGTAAAATTATGTACTTTAGCCATTATGGGAGTCTATGGAAGGACCTCACAAAGATAGTAATACAGAGACTGTGTGTGTGTGTGTGTGTGTGTGTGTGTGTGTGTGTGTGTGTGTGTGTGTGTGTGTGTGTGTGTGTGTGAGAAATAGAGAGAGTGTGTGAGAGAGAGTTAATGTGTCCGTGCTACAGCTCCACCATGAAAAGTGCTGATTAGCTACGGCGGATGAATGATTAATTAATGCCAAACACACATTTCCATTTTAGAGTTTCCTGCCAGTTATTGAAGTGAGGTGCATTTTAATGCGTCTGGGGGCAGAGGTGTGTGTTTTTCTTGCTGCGGCTCTTAATAAACACTCCATACTAATGTTTACACGGCAAGACGGAAATAATGTTTCCTCGCCGCATATCTCCCCATCCCACTCGCGTCCATACACGACACTGTAGTTTGTTTAGTTGTAAGTGTGTGTGTTGATTGTTGAAAGATATGGAAACCTGAGATTTGCCAGATTTTCATGGCATTTCTGTGGACATTGTTGCATGTGAAGATCGATCTTTATCTTTTATTCATGAATTATCTCAACCGCTTAATCCCAATCGGGGTCACAGGGACCAGAGCCTATCACGGGAATACGGGCATGAGGTGGAGACCAACACACTACAGGGCACAGACACAAAACACACTCTCAGTTGTTGGTAGCGTAACGGTTAGGGCGGTCGCCAAGTGAAGGTTGTCGGTTTGAGTCCCAGGACTGGTAAAGATAGCACTGAGGTACTCTTGAGCAAGGTACCATCCCTGGACGCTGCCCATGTCATCTGCCCACTGCTCCTTCACGGATGGGTCAAATGCAGATGTCACATTTCATTGTGGTGCACTGTGAGTATTCTTTATGCTACATGTGGGGTCACCGTTTTTAGCTCTTTGATGTAGCAATATGACTATAAAATTACTTTGGTACTTTTGGGTACCACTTTACAATACTCCCATTATAAAGGGCTTTAAATGATTTATAATCAGGCTATTAATTAGGTTGGTAGACTGGCTTTATATCATTAATAAGCAGTGGAAGTTGTAACGTTGTAATACATTAATGCAGGCTCACTATTTGGCAAGATCTCAGATCTTGTTAGTTGCTCAGCGCGTTTCATCTCCTCGTCTCAGGCAGAACGTTAAACTGTAAACTTCATCAGCTGTTTGTGAATATTTTATTACCATTAAACACCAGTAGAATTACTGGTCGGGTGGCAGTGTTCATTATTATCTGCCTAGTTATCTTGATGATTCCCTCGTCCATGCTGATGTTTTATGGCATTTTTATCATTAATTATTGATGAGCTACTGACATTTATGTCTGGCAAAAAGGGAGCAAGTGTAAATCACATCTCGCCACATAGTGATCTGCATCAATGTTCCATAACTTGTTTATCACTGTTTATTAATGATATAAAAATTACAGCCTGCAAACCAATTAACATCCTGATTTTAACCCTTTATGAGGAGATTCTTGTCCATTTATCTTACATAAATGTGATTTTAGAATGTACATTTTGCAGGAATAGTGATGATACTATTTACACCATGGTGTGATTTGTGTACGTGTGGGTGCGTGTGTGTGTGTTGCACGCTGAGATGAGTAAGATGTCATGGGGGCTATGAGACTGCACACTGACAGCTTCAACTTTTCTCTCCTGCTTTATTGAAGAGCAGAGGGCTTGGAGCTGCCGGCCTCACTGCCAAACCAAATCCACTTTGAATGAGACAGATGGGTGGATTTACTCCACACTAACGAGGGCTTTCACACTCCCCACCACGTGTGTGTGTGTAGGCTGAGGCAGTGAGTCAGTGTGTGTTTGTTGGGGAATCATCACAGGAAACCATTACATTTTTAGTTTTCTTGGGCAAAAAAAATTAAAAAGGTGAATGAACCAAAGTCTGGGATTACAGTACTGCGTTGATCAAAGGACGCTTGTAGGGCTGCAACTAACGATTAAATTAGTTGCGAACTATCTTAATAATCGATTAGTCGTAGCTAATGTGTGCGTGCACATGACGTGAGGTATTCTGTACTACAAATGAGTGTGTGTATGAAAAACTGGCATCGACTAAATGTTAAATTGTGAATTGACCAAAGTTTGGTATTCTTCTAGATACAGTAATATACAGATCACAGAAAAGGCACCTTGTAAATGTACCGATACAAAAAGGTGTGTGTGTTATATGTGTGTGCACAGGAGCCGAGCTGATGAGAATGTATAACTGCCACAACCCTTTAGAGCAGCCCCTCCCTGGCGCTCACATTCCCAAAGACGTGAATTGTGTGTCCTCTTATATTTCTTATCATGTAATTCCACGGCCGTAACTCTGCCTCGCAATATACGGCCCAAATAAATCGCTTATATTGGATAGTCCCATCCTCGGCCTCGCTCCTTCTCTGGGGTTTTATGAGCGTGCATCGGCTCGATAAGCCTCTCCGAAGTGATGGGAACTGAATGGAGTGGACAAGGGTTAGTCCCGTCTCCCGAGACTCCCGAGAAAAAATGTGTTTTTACCTGCAAGTACAGCTTCTTCACCGTGTCGCCTGACAGTGATGGGGAGAAGCTGACTACAAACTTTGAACTTAACTACTTTTTCCAGTAGGTTATCAGTAGTGAACCTACTGTTAAGTAGAGATGCATTTCTGTAAGAAAATGTCTGTGTGATTGCTCAAGTTTTGAGGCTGTGACGTGAAAACTGGCCGAGTAAGGCGACTTTGACTAAAATGCATTGAAGTGAATGAGGAAAGAATGGGGGATGATAAAAGCAGGGATGCACCAATCCAACCTTTTCAGCTCCAGTACTGATTCGATATCAGTTTTTAAACTTTATCGCCCTAAGAGAATTTGGGGCATTTTTTATATCTTTGTTTTAAGGCTTATTATAGTGTTTGTGTATCCCCCTGCAAGTTTACACTACAGTACTGGCAGTAGAATTGCTAGCCATTTTCAACCAGCAAACTGTATTTTATGTTTTCAATTTAAAAGTATTTTATATAATTATTACTATTATTTTTTGGAATTCAGTTTAGAATGCAGGGGTGGCACGGTGGCGCAGGGGTTAGCGCTGCCACCTCACAGGGAGAAGGTCTTGGGTCAAGCCCCGGGTTGGCCTTGGGATTATTCTGCATGGAGTTTGCATGCTCTCCCCGTGTTTGTGTGGGTTTCCTACAGGTGCTCTGGTTTCCTCCCACAGTCCAGAGGCATGCTGTATAGTTTAATTGGTGTCTCTAAATTGGTCCCGTAAGGTGTGACTGTGTGTACCCAGCGGTGTTTTGGTGCCTGCCCATGAATAAATGAATGAGTTCAGAATGCAGTTAACATTTCACCTTCGTTCTGCTGAATTATATTTTTCAGCCGTTTTTTTTTTCCGGCACTGAGCATGGTACAATGATTTGGAATAAAATGATACACCCTAACAAATTTTAGCCTTGAAAACTGAACTGGAAAAAAAAAGTCTTTTATGGCCCATATTGTCCTATGTATAGAATATTTTGTTGTTCTAGATTTACAGCTTTACTTGACCTTCAACCACAATCATGATGCATAAATGACATTTTTCTCGATATAAACACTGCATTTGTTAGCGCGCACGACTCTCACAGGGAAGTCCAACATTCACTATAACATTGCAGTTCAGTTAAATCTTCCCATTTCTTACAGACAAAACGTATATTTTAGCTGATAAATAACAAAAGCAACCAGCGTTCTACTCACAGTACAGCTGTTTACTAGATGTTTATTTATTCTTGACGCGCGTCCGCAGCGCTATTGTGCCGCGACTCTCATATGGAACGCCCTCATGACAAAAATGTGCTTCTGTCCCAGAAATGAGTCAAAAAGGAGTTCATTCCTTCATTCATTTGGGGACCGGAGCCTATCCCAGCAACTTTTGGGCGCAAGGCGGGGACCAGCCCTGGGCAGGCGCCAACACACCACAGGGCACTAAAAAGGAGTTATAGGCCAAAATGAGTCCAAATGCTCAAAAATTGCCACAACTTCTTCATTTTCCATTAATCAGAAAATATTTCTTCCATTCTATAATGTAAAAGAGTAAAAAAATTAATATAGAAAAAGGCATTATTTGTTATGAAATAATTATATTTTAGATCCAGACAGATTCCAAATGTATAAAGAAGTGTTTCCACCTGCACTAACCTTATTTTTCTTCATAGTACTAAGCCATAGAATGTCTCTGCAGAATAAAAACTCAAGAAGATGAATGCGTTGATGTTCACATTCTTGTGCAGACATAATTTTGGAAAAAATAAAATGGTTGCTTTTGGTGTGGAAGCCTGTGTAGAACTACTTTTACACACTCAAAAAAATACTGAGGAATCGATAAGAGAATTGATAAGGAATTTGATTGATAGACAGAATCAACAATGGCACTGATATTGTTTAAATCTGATCTGATATTGATCAGTTCCTACTCCAGTAAAATACTGTAGGGAAATTACTGTAAATTTACAGCAGTTGCTGGCAGTGTAAGTAGTTTGTATCTTGAAAAGCTGCTGTTTTTAAAACGGCTTCCCCAACCCTTCTGCCCAATGATGAGGTGGAGCCCATCATGGCACGGCACCACGCGTCGCACACCGGGTGAATGTCAAAAGCCACCGTGCGCCATCTTGCTGCATTTTTAAAATGCAGCTCCAGGCGAAGCGCCGTGGCGAGAAGAGACATCACTGCCCGAATCGCAGAGTTGGAAGTCTCATCCATCCCCTCCTCCTCCTCTCATCCATCCCCTCCTCGTTCCATACGGAGTTCGCAACTCGTCGCTGCCATGTCAGGTTGCTAGCGCTGTTGACTGCATGGGAGCATACTTTTTTTCCATTCAACTCATTATTTGCATATAATATGGCAGGACAGTGGTGACTCAGCAGCTTTTCTCTCTCCAACCTTCAAAACATCACTTTTTTGGGGGACTTCAACTAGCCTGCCAATGTATAGAACTTGTAATTTCATAGTAGATGTTCTGTATTATGCCCCAAAGCCTCAATGCACTGTAAAAATGTAATGTATCACTACATGCTCTGTATTCTGTAAAATAGAGAACATCCCAATTTCCTAAAACTTAAATGTGCCCTAAAATAAAGTGTGAAAGTGAGTGCTAATTTTCACTGTGAACACAGCACAGCACACAGTGCACCACAAACAAATGTGACCTCTGCATTTGACCCATCTGTGAAGGAGCAGTGGACAGCTGACATGGGCAGCACCCAGGAAGCACTGGTTGGGGACAGTTCCTTGCTCATGAGTACCTCAGTGGTACCTTTACCGGTCTGGGACTTGAAACGCGACCTTCTGATTACGATTATTAGGTCAATGATTCGATGCAATCTCAATGCATCACGATGCTTGCCATCAATTTTTCTACATCACATTGCACGTTGCTACCAGGATGTTCTTTATAACTTGAATTTTTATGCTGAAGTCAGAAAATCACCAACCAATGTTATCATGATATAACCCAGGGGTTTTCAACAGTTTCTGACCCAGGCACTACCACTCAGACTAAGCAGGTGTGAATGGGAGAGTGATTGTGCGAGTGGGTGTGGCCTGCGGTGTATTGGTGCCCATAGTTCTGAGGATTATCTCCAGTCTCCCCGCCACTCCAGTTGAGATTAAGCAGTTCAGATAAAGAATGAATAAATGACGATGAATAAATGAATGACATAATTGTGATAATTTGTTAATATTGTTCATTTACAAGAGTAAGGTGTGTATTTAAAGTGTAATTAAAGGAAAATCCAAAGTATAACAGAAGAAATCCAGGTAAATGGCAATGCATTTTTAGTGTTTGAAATGCATATTTTTATTATTTTGTATTTCCAAAATGTTATTATTGCAGTACATCTAATTTTACTGCCCATAATTGTTAAATCATAGAGTATTCTTTAGTTTTACAGTGATCTGCGATGATTTTGGTAAAATTACAGTTTCTATAAATTTATGGAAAGGAACTGTAGTTAGGACAGGACAGTCCTGTCAGGACAGACCTCTTTAAAATTTGTTCATGTACAATAATAATGTGTACTTTTGTGGAAAAAATGTGCAAGTGGTGATGGAAAAATACATTTTTACAACGAGGTGCTGTAAAGCTTGATAAATCATGTTTTTTGGCTAGGGGCTAGCTGTGTTGCTGACAGTTAGGAGTGAGGAATGATGCAGCAGGAGCCAGGCAAAGTGGCCGTTAAGGCACCGCAAAGGGCCTCGGCCTCCAGTAGCGTTTCATTACTGTGGTATTTACCCCCTGTGCTAATGCTAGCAGTAATGCTTTTAATCACACTAATCATCAGGCCATCTAGAGCAAAAGGCAGCAAGCCTGGGCTCTGATGGAAACCTGGGAGCAGACCCAGACTCACAGCATCAACCATGTGAGTGCAGACGCCACGCAATGAGATTAGTCCTCAGTTTAATAGCCAAAAGTACTGGCTTTTATGAGCTAAATGTACATTTTACTGAGAAAGCAATTGGGAAACAGCAGCGTTTCTTAGTCCACTTTGAGGACAAGTGCCTGTCATTACATCACATTTCCTCCTGACAAAAATATTTCCCTCACAGTTTGTCCTGCTTAACCTCAAAAACTCCTAGCTCCCTTTTAGGCACAGTCACATTTTTTTTGTACATTTTTGACATTTAGCAGGCACTCGTTTCCATAGCAACTTCCATTTCCTAATTACACGGACAGTTTCCCTTGAGCAGTTTAGGGGTTAAGGGTCTTGCTCAGGGACCCAATGGTGGTAGTGCTGGAGGTAGGATTCGAACCCACAACCTCATGGTCCAAAGGTCAGCAGCTTACCGCTAGACCACCACGCCATGTTCGATTTGGTCCACCCTTGGGAGTACTCAAACCCCACTCTCAATACTAAATACCACAGGGCAGTTGGTAGTGTAATGGTTAGGGAGTTGGCCCCATGAACGAAAGGTCGCCGGTTCAAATCCCTGACCGATAAAGATATCACTAAGGTACTCATGAGCAAGATGCCGTCCACAAGCACTGCTGCCCGGATGCTGCCCATGTTAGCTGCCCACTTCTCCTTCATGGATTGGTCAAATGCAGAGGTCACATTTGGTTGTGATGCAGTTTGTGCTGTGCTGGTTCCTAATAGGTAACCGGTAGCAGCACCAGTGCAGTGGAAAAGGGGCTGGGATGGCATTGGTTCCACCAACACCTCCACCAATAGTAACCTAACCATTGTAGTTGGTCTAAGGAAATATTCTTAAACCTGGATTATTTCAGCTGGTCTAAACTTCTGGTGGTTTGGTTACTGGCCATTACTTATAGTAAGTTAGTAGCCACATGTTCGGAGGGTCGTCGGTTCAAGTCCCAGGTTAGTAAAGGTACCACTGAGGTACTCATGAGTAAAGTACCATCTCCAAACACTGTTCCCCGGACGGTGCCCATGTTAGCTGCCCACTGCTCCTTCACAAATGGGTCAAATGCAGAGGTCACATATCGTTGTGGTGCACTGTGTGGTGTGGTGTGTTCACAATGACAAATAGTCGCTCACTTATTTAGGTGTAAAAGCAGTTGGTGGCATAACGGTAGGTAGGGTGTTCGCCCTGTGATCAGAAGGTCACAGATTCGAATCCAGGACTGGTACAGTTACCACTGAGGTACTCACGAGCCATTCCTAAGCACTGCTCCAGGCGCTGCCCTTGTTAGCTGCCCACTGCTCCTTTACGGATGGATCAAATGCAGAGGTCACATTTTGTTGTTGTGCACTGTGTGGTGTGGTGTGTTCAAAATGACAAATAATCACTCACTTTCACTTTCAAAAGCACATCCCTGAATGTGACCCAACGCCTGTGAGGAAACACGGGCTACACTTACATAGACACTTGCACATAATGTACACTTCTGTGCCACGGAATTAATAATACTCTCCATAATGCAGATTGAAAATTATCCCCTCATTCCAACACAGTCTCAGGCTGCAGTGTTATTCTGCAAGCTGCTTACTGTACACTCCCCTCCTCCTTCTCCATCATATAATGGAGAAAATGCCCCCCTTTCTCTCTCTCTCTCTCTCTCTCTCACACACACACACACATACACACACACATACACACAGCCTCTTTCTCTCAGTCACCCTCTCTCCCTCTCCTCCACTCTTGTTTTTCACATTTCTCTCATTCTTTCTTCCACTCACAGTCATTCAAGGCCGGCCAATTTCGCCTTCTGCGGAGTGAAAGGAGGGAGGGGAAAAAAAGCTTGTGCAATTGAATGCAAGAACTTGTCAAAGGAAAAGACAAAAATCAATGGCAGAGAAAAGTATCCAATCTGAAGCGGGCAGGCATTCTGTTCTCTCATCAAGAGAGGCCCATTAGCATTGCGAAAGATGCTTGTGGGGGGGAGAAGAGGGACGGCTGATATTGGCTGGGCGGTCGGAGGAGAGATTAAGATATGAGAGGAGAGTTTGAAGGAGCGAGTACAAACATGTCTGAGGATAGGTAAGTGGAGAGAGAGAGAGTGTGTGAGAGAGAGGGTCTCATCCCCACGGTTATAGCCGTTCCTGTGGTTACAGATGCGGCGGAGCGCAGCGGGGACTTGTGGGTCTGGAGGGACTAGATTAACGCCGAGCTCTCGCCCTAATCTGCCTTTCTATCTCTCTGCAGAGACTCACTGAAGCCCGGCAGAGTACAGGGTATCTAGTGTATCTATAACCTTAGACACACATGCACACACGCTCCAAGACTAGATCTCCAAATCACACACACACCCACCCACCCACACACACACACACACACACCCACACACACCCATCAGACCTCAGCACAGTTCACTCTTTCTGCCATTTTTTATTTTTTTGTTATGGCATCCACTGCACTTCCAAACAGGAGACTTGCTGCTTCTGTGTTGCACAAGCAGCTAAAAGAAAATTTATACAGTCAACAGATGTTCCACATCGGCACTAAAAAGGCTTGTTTCCAAGGTTGTGAATGTGGGACTTTGCCGGAGTGCGCTTCCGAACACTCTCTGCATGTCTATCGAAGAGATCTGCTCACGGTGGCCGTGAGCCTTGCCGAGCTTTATTGAGATGTACAGCTGTAAGCAGCTCTAAATTACCCCTCTGTCAGCTTAATGGACTTGATCAGCAGTGTTTACTCACCCACCTGCGCACACACACACACACCTACACACACACACACACACACACTTAAACAGGATCCGCGGTCAGACAACCCAGTGTCCGGCTCCCTTCAGGTTGAGCCTCTGCCTGGCGTCTGCAATCTGGCTCCAATCAATGACTCGGAATCCGCCAGCTCATCATTCAAATGAGGAGGTCTGCAGGGGGGAGAGACCGTACACAATCAGCAGTGGTAAGCCCCGTTGAGTGAGTAAACACACAAATATATGAATCTATAATATGTCAGTGTCTTAGGGTGTTATGCCTTCAAAATGAACTCGCCACTTTATTAACAGCTGCTTTATAGGTACATGTTGCAGCTCATCTGCTGACATGCACATTTTGGGTTAGTCCTAGACTAACAGCAGCTTTTCTAGCTACAAAGTAAAAGTGAGAGATTATTTGTCATTGTGAACACAGCACAGCACACAGTGTTGCATTTGACCCATCTGTGAAGGAGCAGTGAGCAGCTGACACAGTCAGCACTCGGGGAGCAGTGCTGCTCCTCACAGTGAGAAGGGTTCGTGGAGTTTGCATACTCTCCTTGTGTTCACGTGGGTTTCGTCCGGGTGCTCCCGTTTTCTCCCACAGCCCAAAAGCTTGCAATATAGGTTAATTGGTGTCTCTAAATTGGCCCATAAGGTGTGAATGAGAGTGTGTGTGCCCTGCAATGTGTTGACACCTACCCAGGGTTGGTCCCTGCCTTGCACCCATGAGTACCCAGGACAGGCTCTAGTAGACCCCCTGCCCAACACTGTATGTAGAATATAGTAAGCACACACTGTCTATATATATACACAATATGCCCAGGAAACATTGCAGCTGCATTTTCCACTTCCAGTGCCAACTACTCAACTGATATATAATAGCAAAATACTGTAATCTCAGGTATCTATTAATATCTCAAAATTCCACCCAGAGTCCTAGATGCCCAAATCACACACCAGATCCTCTTTAACTCTTCAGCATGGAATCAGCGTAAAACCAGTTCTCTTATTCCATTTAAAAGGCATTTGGAAGCAGCAAGATTCCACCTGGCAGTCCGTCCTGGCAAAGAGTCAAGCTGCTTTCTCCAAGGCAAGCAAAGCTCCGTACCCGGGGGACATGAGAGAAGATCGCTACAGGAGCACATTACTGGCTGAGTTTGAAGAAGATCCAGGGGCCACTGAGACACATCTGAGAAACTGTGAAATCAGGAAGAGAAACTTTAAACATACGCAGATACAAAAATGGAATGCATCGTAAATAACTCAAAAAGCCCATGAGGCAGGAGGCAGTGAACTCCAAGTGGTTATCAAAGCTTCTGAAGAGGCTTTTTCATGCTTTAAGTGACGGAATCTTGATTTTGATCCTTTCATGCCTGACTTTTTTTACACTGCGCAGGAGGAAGGCGCAAAAGCTCCCTGAATCACATAATAACTGGAGTTGAAGCCGAGCACAGAATTTACCCAAAATTCCCAAGTCTAGTAGCATGGTGGCTCTGCGATTGGCAGAAAATCAGGTTACTCGGGCTCCTTGGTGTTTTCTAAGCTGTTTTCGGCTATTGCCTGCTTGAGTGCCATGTTTTAAGTCTAAATCTTTCATGCATTGATGGATTTGACCTGTAGATGCGTTTGTAAAATTGCACTTATTTTACGAAATGGCCCTTCAGGGGCATGGTCTGTGTTTCTTTCCTAAAGGTAATGAAATATTTAAGTTGTTTTCAATTTAACTTTACTGACAGGTGATTTTATGGTGAGATCCTACCCTTTGTGTGAAGAAATAGATCGTTTTAGGAAATTGCACTTCGGCATATGCTGCTGGTGCTTGGTTTTGAATAATGTGCAGCACACCCCCAACCCCACCGACACAAAAACTAGAGCTCGGAAAGAGAGAGAGAGAGAGAGAGAGAGAGGAAGAGGGAGGGATGAAGCTGGCAAGAGTGGCTGCACTTGGCAATCGGACTTAACCAGGACTCAGCACCAAACCTTGAGCCAGAATTGCTCAGAAAACTCCACTTATCTTTAAAGAGCAGGTGTGTGCGTGTGCGTTTCTGTGCGTGTGTGCGTGTGCTAATATGTGCACGCACCCCCGTGCTTTTCCTACTTCACGTGTAAGTATGCGTAAAAGTGATGGGGCGGGCACGTTGGGGTTCTCGCAAGTGATAATGAAGAGAAGAGATGAGGAGGGATGAGGATGGAAGAAGAGCGCAGAAAAAGGGGGAAAAAAAAAATGGGAAGGAGGGAGGAGAAGCGAGGGATGGATGAGAGAGGAGAGGAAAGAGGAGGGCATTTGTCACACTTTCTAATCAAGCAGTCAGGTTTTTGTGTTGTAGCTTAACAACAGATTTCCATTTGAAATGAGTTGCTCTGTCAATCTGGAGCGCATCTAATCTACGCCGCATATACTGCCGCTACACACACACACACACATATTTAAAACCTCTTTGCCTTGAAGTCCACACTTCTTAAGAAATTCAAAAAACCTGAAGTGAGGCTATTAAAAGTAAGAGATTAAATTTAACATCATCATATAAAAGATCAGTGCAGTCAGCATGCATTAGAGAAATAAATTAATAATCTCAGTAATTCTCTGACATGGGAATGACTACATCCAAGGCTTAAGTCTGCCATCATTTGCCTACATCAGCAGGTTCCTCGCTCCCTGGTGAATTGCTCCAGAGCCCTCCAGCTAACACTTTCACACAGCACCGCTAATGTGCTGCCTCTAAATGACCAGCGCTACACTTTGCCTATAGATGAGAATGTATTAGTCTATCTGTCGTTCTGTCTCTTTAACTGTCTTCCAAACCACTTGCGGTGTTTTATATCAAAAACAACAAACATCTGGCTCAGGAATCACTCCATTACCAAACATGAAAGCAAATAACATTATTTTCCTACTAATACATTAAACAAGAAAAAATATCTGTGGGCACATGAGATTGTGTGTGTGTGTGTGACTGTGTGTGTGTGTGAGAGAGAGAGCAAGAGTGGCTGAGCTCCCAGCATTCCCCTGGTGAATTCACAGTTTGTCAGCACTGTGGTAACGGGGTCATGCCCTGAAAATGGGCATCGATTGGATGAGCTCTGTGGTCATGCTACACAGAGTGTCAAATACACACGCTGGCACAAAGACACACACACACAGCGCAACTCATGAATTTTTTTTGGATGACTAGTTTACGCATTTCTTCTGTTGGTCTCTCTCTCTTCATGCATAAACTCACTCACACACACGTATAAATCACGACTAGGGAAAACAGGCGTTATCGGATAACGTTGTTGAATGACACGATGACAATATGACATGCAAAAAAAAAACGTTCTTGCGCCACACAAGCCATGGAGAGCGCAGCGCAATGCATGTCATGTTCAATCCGAAAGCCCCTTGAGGAATCTCACAAGGTGGGAGATGTGTACATCCCAGCTGTATAACATATGCAAATATACCAGTCATCATAGTTCAAACAATCTTTGCGATAAGTTGAGATCACGATGACAATTTTTTTTTCAATACATCGTGCAGCCCTAATCACAACTACTGGAAAAAATATTTTTAGATGGCTAATTTGTACAGTTCTTCTTCTGGATAAAAATCTCTCTTTCTCTCTTTCCACACACACACACACACACACACTCATTGTAGCTCATTGAAATCAGGGCTATGAATGACCTCATATGGGAGACGCAAACTGAATCACGCCATGTCAGTGTCTATCACTCTCATGCTGTAGCCGACAGCCACTTACATTTACACACAAAGAGACGTGCAGAGAGAGAAAGAGGGAGAGAGAGATTAGCAGCTACTCTTATGTAAGGCGTTAAAGTCTTATCCAATCATACATCAGATCTGAGGCCAGGCTTACAAGCCCACTATGGATAATGGTTGAATCCATAATTAAAGTCCTTCTAATTAGCTTTGGAGGCCAGATAAAAGGCGGAATACCTGATCTTAGAGGCATTCTGTGTGTGTGACTGCGTGTTTGTGTGTGAATATGTCAGTGTAATTAAGGTTTATGTGACAGCAGTATAATGTCATGGGCATCACAGGGGGAAAGTTGAGCTACAAAGTCCAGACTGTGTGTGTGTGCAGATGTCTATTTGATGCTGTGTGTGTGTTTTGGGTAAATAGTTTTCATCTGCCTTAACTGTAAAACTTAAACAAGCACAAATCCCGGTCTACCTCACATTCCTTAACTTCTCCAGTTGGTTTACACCCATCATCTCTTTAAATTACACAGTAATGCTCCATAAAAGCCATCCCAGGTTGTCTCTGCTTTAATGGAACACATTTTCTTTATAGCCTCAGATTGTTCCCTTCATCCCAAAGTAGCAACCTGACTGTCATTACCTTCCTCTGCCCGTTTTGGTCCTTTATTGCTCCCCAGGAGTGACTGGACTCCCCGGAGGTGGCGTATTTCCTCTTCCTGGTTATTTTCTTCACTCGATTCCCGCATGCTGTTTCTTGCCTGGATCTCTCCCATCTCGACGCCCGCTGTTGATCAGGCCCGGGTGCTGGCTACATTAGTGCCCTGTCAGCCTCTCCAACAGCTGCTCTCTCCTCCAGTCTCCGTCAGTTCTCAGCTGAGACTCTTTTTTCGTCAAGGTGAGGGGTTTGCCACCATGTAGCCTAAAGTGCTGCTGAAAACTAGGGGTGTAATTGACAAGTTTTGTCATGATGTGGTATAGAGGTTTACTGGATTCAATATCTGCCAACGTCACAAAGCATTTAGCAGAAGCTCTTATCAAAAGTGGATCGGATATCGGTCTTATAACAACTCAAATAGCTACATCGGGTATCAATAACATTGGGTCCAATCTATGGAGCCGATCTGTAAATGTGCGCGTCAGAAGTGGCACTGTGGTAAAGTTGCTTTATTGTTCAACATTCGCAATAATTCCTACAGTGCCCTGCGGTGTTTTGGCACCTGCTCAGGGTTGGTCCCTGCTTTGCACCCGTAGTTCCTGGCATAGGCTCCGTTCCCCGCAACTCTGATAGGAAATATGCAAACTAAAGATACTACATAAAAATTCAAACAGTAAAAAATATATAGAAAAATATAGAGATATGTTGAAATATGTTCCTGTGCTATGTTATACAGTGCTATGCAAAAGTTTTTGCACCCCTCCGAGGTTGCATGATAATTAGCTCTGTCTTCATAAGAGAAGATCACAGCAAGATGTGTTTTTTTTTTCTAGAGATAAATAGACAAGGGGATGTTTATTAGACCAAAATTCTCAATGTAGCATTATTGAGTTGTATGAAATAAAATAAAGTTTGAAAAATGGGATGTGCAAAAGTTTGGGCACCCTCTCACTTGCATTACTTTGAAGACCTGCAGTCATTTAATACTGACAGTTTGCAGCACTAAATTGCTTTGATTAGCTCATTAGACCTTAAACTACAAAGACAGCTGCAACCAATCCAAAAAAAAAAAGGTTTAACATATATAAATTGCTAGTGGTACTGGTCCTTGGTTTCCTCTTGGAGAGTGGCAACATGGGAACCTTTAAGGAACTCTCTACTGACTTAAAAACTAAGATTTCTATGAATTAGGAGAAGGGTACAAAAGATTATCACAAAGGTTTGGACTGTCTGTCTCAACAGTCAGAAATGTAGTTAGGAAATGGAAGGCCACAGGAACAGTCCTTGTGAAGAAAAGATGTCGTAGGCCAAGAAAAATATCTCAAAGGCACAGGCGAAGACTGGTTAGAATTGTCACAGACAAACCACAGACCACCTCCAGAGAGTTACAACAACATCTGGCTGCTGATGGTGTCATTGTACATCGTTCCACAGTCCAGCACACTTTGCACCGGGAGCAGCTCAGTGGAAGGGTGATGCGCAAAAAGAAGAGCCGCATGAGGTATGCAAATATCTGAACAAGCCAGAAATATTCTGGAAAAAAATACTGTGGACAGATGAGACTAAGATAGAGTTATTTGGTCATAACCAGAGGCGCTATGCATGGTGAAAAAAATACACAACAATCCAGGAGAAGAACTTGCTGCCAACAGTAAAATTTGGTGGAGGGTCCATCATGTTATGGGGCTGTGTGGCTAAAACTGGTATTGGAAACCTTGTTAAAGTTGAGGGCCGCATGGATTTCACCCAATATCAGCAGATTCTTGAAAAGAATGCTCTAGAGTCAGTCACAAAGTTGAAGTTACGCCAGGGTTGGATGTTTCAGCATTACAATGATCCAAAGCACCGCTCAAAATCTACTGAGAAATTTATGCAGAGGCACAAGTACAATGTTCTTGAATGGCCATCCCAGTCCCCAGACCTGAACATCATTGAAAATGTATGGATTGAGTTGAAGCAGGCTGTCCATGCCCAGAAGCCACTGAACCTGACTGAACTGGAGGCATTTTGTATGGAAGAATGGTTCAAAATACCACCAGCTAGAATTCAGGGACTTGTGAGTGGCTATAGGAGGCGTCTACAGGCTGTTATTTCAGCAAAAGGAGGTTCTACGAAATATTAATGGGATTATTCCTTTGGGGTGCCCAAATTTATGCACCTGCCTATTTTTGTTTAAATGAGCAAGTTATCAAATATGTTAAAATTAAGTTGCTGCCTCTCAAGCTTAGCAAGTTATGAATTAATACAGTTATTTTTATCAGGGGTGCCCAAACTTTTGCATAGCACAATATTATAAACAGTAACTGTACATGTGGATATTAGGCTCAAAATCTAAATATGTAAAGAGCAGTGCACCTTTTATTGTGAAGGGGACGTATAAGCATACAAGTCTTAAATGGTAGAATGGTGACACCTGCTACTACTACTACATATCACACCTCTGACACGGATCACTTTAATGAGACACAACAAACAGGACTACGCACTTTTTGTAGTGCCTCTGTTTATACATAGATAAGTCAGTAAGTAGCAATTATGCACACACCAGCGTGTAAAGTCTTAAAGCAGACTTTCAAGCTCTGATAATGCTGTGTTGTAGTTGTTCAGCTTTTTCAAACATAATTATCATATTACGGTTTGAAGGAAAACAAGCCGACAGCAAAGATATGCAAGACAGTGAAAGTTTGATTTCAGTGTGTTGTGTATACGCATAGAAACACGTTTGTCTTTTTTTTGTGAGGGTCTGCAGTGAGAGAGTGGGTACTAGCCTTGAACCAAGAGGTCATAGGTTCAAATCCAGCTCTGTCTTATGGCTAGGGTTGCAAGGTCACCTGAGGTTGCTCCAGGGAGAGTGTCGATGTAGTCAGGAAATGTAGGTTGCTCTGCATGAAGGTCAATGTAGTCAGAAACATGCTCTGGATGAGAGTACCTGCTAAATGCCATGAATGTAAATATATTGTTAGAAGTGTTGCATTTTTAATACATGCCATTGACAACTATATAAATGTACTTACGTAAAGAAGAAAACTTTACTACAAACGTTACATAATTTTGTTTTTCAATGAGATATCTTGGACACCTCATCTGTGATGCTTTTCCCAAATGTGTGTTAGAAACATTTATGCAGTCAGATATGTAGGTGCGAACAGCATTTGGTTGATTGGGCATGTGTTGTAGTCCATGCTGACCACAGTTGGGGCAGTAAGGGCCTATGTCCACCAAAAACATTTTTGTGCTGGCAGTGGCTATTTTTAATACAAATCCTATGAGCTTCAGCATTCTGAGCATCTCTTGCTAGCCAATCACAATCAAGGAAGGGGTGAAACATATAAATCGGTGGTACTCTCCCAGTTGTTTACTTGTCTACACAGTTTATTTCATGCAACCAATATCGTCTTGAAGACGTGAGAATCCATTTCAAACACTGGCACCAATGCTAAGATATGATTTCCCTCCATCTTGTCGGCTAAACTAGTGATCTCAAAGAAACGCGTTGAAATAGGAACGAATGCGGAAGTGTTCGATACTGCTTTTCGGAACTTACCAACAACGAGCACTGATAGAAAGCGCTCAGGAAGTGAGTTTTTGACCACTCTCAACGGAACAAAACACGTTTGGCGGACACAGGCTCTAATAGTGAAAAGGTTAGTGATTATTTGTCATTGTGAATACAGCACAGCACACATTTATCAGATGTTCGTATCCAGAGTGACTTATATTTTCCTAATTCCAGGAACAGTTTCCCTGGAGCAACTTGGGGTTAAGAGTCTTGCTCAGGGAGCCAGCAACCTCTTGGTCCAGAGGCAAGTATCCCACCTATAAGTCCACCACCCCACACAATGTACCATAACGAATTTTGGCCACTACTTAGTGCTTGGATGGTACCTAGCTCACGAGTACCTCAGTGGTACCTTTAGTGGCCTGGGACTTGAATCAGTGACCCTGATCACGGGGCCAACTCCCGAACCGTTATGCTACCAACTGTCTGAAGAAACGATGTCTTTACCATTAAAATGAGTGTTGATGGCCTAGTGGTTATGACACTCACCTCTGGACCTAGAGGTTGTGGGTTCGAATCCTACCTTTAGCACTTACCATCAGTGGATCCCTGAGGAAGACCCTTAATCCTCTGTTGCTTTCAGGGGACCTGACTCTGGGATGCGTTTCCCAAAACTATGTTAGCAACTAATATAATGTACATTAGAAACTAACATAGTGTTGCTAACATAATTAGCAATATGTTAGCAACTATGCTTTTGGGAAACGCACCCCAGGATAAAAGTGTTAGCTAAATCGCATAAATGTAACTGTAAATAAATGTAAAATCTAACCCTATTTATATTTGTGTTTACACAAATGTATGTTACATCCAGGATGCAGGGATGAAGCAGGATGCAAGTGCGAGGTAGAGCAGACTTCCAGACTTTATTAACATAAACCAAACAACTGAGCTATGCCCTGAACAGAGAATACAAAGCAAACAAACATAAGCCGGAATAACAGGAGCAAGATGGGAAGCTAGAACAGAGACAATACAAAACACAAAAAAGCACTGAAACAAAGCTGAAAGGCAGCCTTCAATGGAGAAAAACACAGGTGTAGCAGAGTATGGAAAACAAATCATAAAAGATGACAGGGAAGACAAGATATGAGAGTCACAGGGCTGACCATGTTACTAACCCTATCCTAATCCGTACCCTCAATCCTAGCAGCAAAATAATACCTTCATTTTAAGAAGTTAATCTCTCAGTGATGATCATCTAAATACTCCACCTACAACAAATATGTAATGCTGTCCTCTCTTTGTCTTGTCAAAGCCACCAGACCATTACATTTTGGATGCAGTTCTATAAAGACTTACACAGGAGAAAATGGAAGCGGTGCTCATGGGGAGGGTGCTGTATAATGCAGCGTGGGTGGAGGATGCTTTAGACATTCCTCTCACCAGCTCTAACATTTACTGACTGACTGCAGGATATGCAGAGCCCTGCCTGTCAATGTGGCACAGTACAGGACCTGGGTGCTTGATGGAGCCACTGCTCTGAACTTTAAACCATGTCATGTAGTGTCAGAGAGCTGCCAATCATAATACACTTGATGTTAATAAGCCATTGTGCTTAGCTTGCTTAACAGGTACAAAAAAAACTTGAGCACATGCAAATTCTATGCACCTTATGCCATCATTGTGATAATTAATGATTAATTCACCTTTAAATTAATATACTAATACAGTGGTTCCAAAAGTGGGGGGCACGGCAGGGCGAATGACACTGAAAATGAACCCTGATTTGACCAAATGTACAGGTTTTTGATCTGTCTCCGGGAGCTAGTTAAGTTTTAAAGCTCAGTCACTTCCAGTTTTTAAAAAGCTTTTAAAAATTAAACTAAAAAATTTACAGGGTTTTTTTCCCCTATTTCCCCCATTTTTATATAATTTACTTGAATTTTATTGCTTGTTTTTTATTTTACTCATTTAATTGTGTTTAAATTGCATTTTATTTGTCTTTTTATTTATTTACATCTTTTATTTATGTATTTTGTCTTTTTATCTGTTTTATTTATTATCTTTATTTATTTTAATTTCAATTGCTAATTCTCTAATAACTAGTAGCTTCCATTTTATTTTTGTTTGATTTTACATTTAATTTAAATCAATTTGGACTGCATTCCTATGTATGAAAGGTGTTATGTAAATAAAGATTATAAAAATATATATATTATTATTGAGCCTATTTTGCAAAGAGATGCAATTTTGAGGAAAATATGCAGTAAGTAGGGCTGGGAACATTGTATTAATGCACATTAATCTGACAATTAATTAATTTGTTATGCTACTTAAACATATGATCAGATCTGATCTAATCCACCGGATGTCTGACATCATTCTAAAGCAGACTGAAATCACAAATAGGGTGATGAAAGGTGGGACTTTAGATGAGGGGCTCAAAAATTATTATAACCTACAAAAAAAGGGGGGGGGGGCTCTGCATAAAAAACGTTTGGGAATATTTGGACTAATATAATGTCAAAAATGAATTTTCTTCATTAGAAATACTTCAGGACTAAAATCTGCCTCCATATCCTAAAGGGACAATGATGTTGGCAGTCTTGGATGAATTCTCAACTCAAAGAAGGTGCCTCTCTTTTGTTCAGCAAGGAGCCTAGATAGTAGTTAATACAAGCTGAAAGTCAAGTGGCTAACAACCTCCTCTTTGAATATTTGAATACCCTTTACAAAACCGCATGTATATACATTTATGGCATTTGGCAGACGCTCTTACCCAGGGCAACTTGCATTTGTTGATTACAAGAAGAGTCTATCTGAAGTGATATTGGGGTTAAGGATGCTGCATATATTTTTAATGTTCTGTTACCACAGCATATTAGCGTACCACCTTACAAAGCTTTCTTGCCTGATAGCTGTCTACTGTCTGGGTAGCTTTCTTTTGAGAAAAGACAATGTCTTCACACAACATACATAAGTACTGAACTTTTCATAACATTATCATTTTATGTGCTTCATGTTTAGGTGCAAATGATTGTGACACAAAAATGCTTCTTGCGGTAAGTGCAGATTCTAATTGAAAACACCTGACTATAATAATCCAGCTCTCAGGAATATCTTTCTAGCTTTAACAGGTGCTGTTGGTTAATGTTGTAGAATCTCTACAAACAAGTCAAACAAATCGGGGAAAGGGCTAATAGTAGGCTTTAAAAGGAAGAAAAGCCGATGTTACATACATGTAGTACATGTGTAGAGAATGCTAAGAAAAGGATAAAAAAGACAAATAAATATATTATTGCATGTTTTAAAAATTAACAAGCTGCTAAGTGAATAGCACACTACTAACATGGTGCATTTAAAAGGCACCTCTTTTCACTTTCAAACTAATGTGAGTTGACAGCTTTTTCCATTCTGTTGCCCCAGAAAGCAGAACAGCACAATGCCCAGCAGCATTCTTACAGGACATTTTCAAGAGCCACATTAATTTGTGGTTCAACAGAGTTCTGCAGCTAAAACAGAAATACCCGAGTTAAATGCATATTTTATACACTGTGCATAAACACAATGGCTAGATTGTTTGACTAACAGTATAATTTGATCACCCGTAAAAAATGTATTTGAATGTATAAGTATTGGGACATGTTTAATAATGTGCACATTTGCATATGTGTATTCCAGGCTTGTGCACAATTCAGAATTTCAGAATTGGCCACCATTCAATTCATGAGTTGGAATTTGAATTGAATTGACTCCGCCCCACAGGAAGTTGAATTTGAATTGGAGTTGGAATGACAGGAAGTGGAATTAAACTCATGGCAATTCAAAGACATTCCACACAGTCATACAACTGAAAGAATGTGTTGAATCTCACATACAAATACATTAATTTTGTAATTTAATAGCATAATTTCATCACACATAACTAGTCACTCCTCAACCCTGCATACATTTTGTTCCAACATATAGATAATGATCAAATTCAAATTCAAACAAATGTCCACCTCAAATTGTTTGGCAACCATTTTAAATACTTGGTTAAAGCAAAGCATTCTGGGATATGGAATCATGTTCCATTGTGTTCCACAAAATTACAATTCCAATAAATCAAACTTAATTATGTGTTCTGTGACTAGAGCTTTTAACATTCATTGCTGGGGGGGAAACATTTCCTGTTAATGTAATCTGTACAAGTAGTTCAAACTAATATCATTTATAGAATATGTAATGAAATCATATCTGACATACTGTAAAGCTTCATTGTTAAACGCTTCACTTATGTATATGAATTTCTTTGAATTTGTATTGAATTGCAATTCTGCTTCCTTTAATTCAATTTCGAATTGTAATTCTAGATCCTGTTTTTGACATCAATTCAAATTCAATTCAAATTCAAGAATTGAATTGGAATTTAGGAGTCCTTCTCAATTCAATTCTGAATTGTGCACAAGCTTGGTGTATTCCAGCATTTTCTTTCTCTCAGAGTTGAAGAAAGGAAACAGAACAAGCCTTGAACTGAACTGCAATAAATGGGCAGAAGTGAACTGCCTTTTGGAACGTTTGGCATGAACAATTTATTTGTCACTTTTGCCCTTCGTGCCCACATCAGTTTCACCTTTAACAGGCAGTCTCTGTTTCAGCACCACGGACAGCTCCACGACCAGCTCTTTTATAGGGTCATAAAAACACACCGCCCTGTTTCTGTAAAACCAAGGCCTCAACACAGGTCTGAAAAACACTAAAATGCAGTATACAGACCCATGCAATTATGCTGGAGTCAAACCTCCTCTCAATAACTATGAAGTAACAAAATGAACATCAACTTAAGAATTTATGTATCTAATGTTGACTTCTACCACTGGAAAAAAGCCTAAATACAACATTTTTATTTAGTAGTGTTTAAATAATGCATATCACTTTATGTTCTGGCTCTGGTCTCTTAGGTGTCACACATCAAATTCCCATCCACATGATGTTTCCCATGAGAGCACTGTCCAGAATGTCACATTGCCTCCAGCAGCTTGTTGACTTCCTAAAGTGTATTCTGGTTCTATCTTCTCTAGGAAAACAGTGCTCATTTACATTTACGGCATTTAACAGACGCTCTTATCCAGATCGACTTACATTTCCTAATTCCAGGGACAGTTCCTCTGAGAGCAACTTACGGTTAAGGGTCTTGCTCAGGGACCCAATGTTGGTAATGCCAGAGGTCAGATTCGAACCCACAACCTCTTGGTCCGGAGGCGAGTGTTCTACTAGGCAACCACCTCCTTTACAATTTATTTGTCGCATAATCTTAAGAAAACAGGAGTCAACAAACCGGGTGATGTCTCAAATAATGAGCTAAAACGTCACAGCCAATTAGATATGGTGACAATTCAAATAACAGCAATGCATGCAAAGGTCATCGATGTATTAAACAGCAAGATAACACTTTTATCATCTAGTAGATGTGTTGAAGGCACATGGAAAGGTCTGAAATGGTGAAAACCTAAATGGCACATTATTTGGCAGTTAATGTGTTAAGTAGATGTGTTAACATTCTGGCCAGGTTCAACCTAGTCCAACCTTAAAAGTGACTACAGGTGCATTGGAATTGGAATTTGGAACAGTGGAGACAGGGTCAAGATGGTAACAATGCACTTTAGGAAGAATACAACCTGGTTGGATGGAGTGTGACATTCTGGGCAGTGTTCTCCTTGGGTCATTACTGTGAATGTGATTATGATGTTTAACACCTACCAGACCAAGTACACACTTTCCTGGCATCAATATATTCATGGCCTCCCACACCTCATGAATTGTTCAGCAGTGGTTTGTGGAACATGACAAAGAGTTCATAGTATTGCCCTGGCTTTTAAATTCAACAGATCTTAATCCAGGTGAACAGCTGTGGGATGGGCTGCAATGACAGGTCCAGTCTCATGCAGCTCCTTTACGTAACGTACAGAGGTTAAAGGACCTATCAGTTACCGCAGGACATGTTCAGGTGCCTTGCAGAATTCAGGCCTCGGTAGGTCAGAACTGTTTGGTTTGAACAGAGATGACTAACAGTATTTTGGACATATGGTCATAATGTGTGTTAGTGAATAATTCAAAAAATGATTTAGCATTCATTTCCCTTTAAGTATCCTGACTCTCCTTTAGCACCCCTGGACTGCTCCAGGGTCAGCTTATTAAGGCCGGGCTTGTTAAACAAGCATCAGTTGGACAGGAGAACTGGGGGCGGTGAGTGTTACACATTCTCCTTTATATGCTTTATGTTGAACAAATCAGCGCAATCAGACAGAGCACTTTGAATATCTGTTTGCCTGTCTATGACGGTTAATGGTGGATAAGAAGAAAAAATCTACGATGAACAGAAAATAGAAGACAGAAAAAGTGAGTTACTGACCAATCAAACATGCACTTCCTGTTACGTTCCCTAGGGGGCAGTGAAACAGCATATGCAGAGTACGAGGATAAAAAAACACATTTAAGGTCAGATTGCAATCGAGTATGTGCACATAAAGAGTGTGGGAGAGAAAGACCATATGTGAATCTTTTCTCCCTCCACTCTCCCTTCTTTGTTTTGCCATAAACATAATTAATCCAAACATGTCATTAGTGTAAACACTGAGCAACCCCACATTATGGTATATGTGCAACTACCAACTTAGCATATGTGTAATTATGTATAAAAACTATGTATATATCTACTTGTGTGTGTGTGTGTGTGTGTGTGTGTGAGAGAGAGAGAGAGAGAGAGAGAGAAAGAGAGAGAGAGAGAGAGAGCGGCAGAAAGCTTGCTCTTGAGGGTAATTAGGGCAATTTGGCATGCTCTAGTTCAGAGTTTAATACTTGAAGAAAAGGTCACCTAGTGCACACTGAATTCATAGGCTTACCAAATCAATACAGAGACCTTTCAACAAAATAGACCCTTATTCTACACACAGTACTCTGTGCTTATAGTCCTACCCAATTAACAGCTCTCCCTCTTTCACTACGCTGTGCACCTCTTCGCGTGGCCGAACACAAACATGTCAGCTCTGCATTATCGGGGCTGGTGGTGGCCTAGTGCGAGGGATAATCACTTGCAGAACAGGATTGGGGTGGTGGTGGGGGTCTGGTGGTTAGGATGCTTACCTCTGGACCAAGAGGTTGTGGGTTAAAATCCTACCTCCAACACTACCATCACCGGGTCTCTGAGCAAAGACGCTAAACCCCAAGTTGCTCTCAGGATAACTGTCTCTGAAAGTAGAAAAAAGGAAACAGATTTGGACAAAATGCTGTAAATGTAAAAGGTTGTGGGTTCAAG